>APFE030314642.1:104366-147389 GCA_000404065.3 Pinus taeda
CAGGAGACACCGAAGGAGGCGCCACAGGAGACGCCACAGGAGACGCCGCAGGAGACGCTACAGGAGGCACCGCAGGAGACGCCATATGAGGTGCCGCAAGAGACGCCACAGGAGACGCCGTAGAAGGCGCCACAAGAGGCGCTGCAGGAGACACCACAGGAGGCGCCGCAGGAGACGCCGCAGGAGGCACCGCAGGAGACGCCACAGGAGGCGCTGCAGGAGACGCCGCAGGAGGCGCCACAGGAGACGCCACAGAAGGTGTTCTGGGTTTAGTTTTCTGTTATTGTGGATCTGGTTATCTGGGTGACTTACTAGTACTTGATGATCATTTGATGTTTATGGATCCAGTTTGAAAATTTATGAAAAGTGGTCCTTGAAAGAAAAGAAGTAGGTGGTTGTAGCTCCCTTCCAGGAGAGACTGGAAAACGAGAGAGAGTTGTAGCTCTCTGCAGGTTGCAGCCTGCGTACTGGTAAAGGACTGCACCAGTACAAGACCATTGTAAAAGGAGTTTCTAATTTGAAAGAAGATAGAGACATATTGCAGCAGGTGGTTTTCACCCACATTGGGTTTCCACCTTATATCTGGTGTTCTTTGATGTGACTGTCTGTTTTTCTTGTTCATGCTCATTGCTTTATGGTACTGATATGCAAAAATAATTCAAAGTATAAATAAGGAAGAATTGTTAAAAGCACTAGATAATACTGATTCATCCCCCCTCTCAGTATTATTTTCAACACTCACAAACAAGAGGATCTCATATTTTTGGAATTAATTATTTTTCTGAATGTAAAATTGCAGGTATGCACCCTAATGAATTTGAACCTGTGTATGAAAAGGTGAAAGAGACAGAGGCAAGACAAAAAAAAAGGAGATGCATAAGGACTTTCAAGGCTTCAATTGGTGGAGAAAATTAAAAGGTATGGCTAAATGATTGTTTCTTCCTTTATTGAAAACTTATTGGATCATATTTGAAGGAATTTTAGCATGGATAGAATACCAATGGGAAATGGAAACAGGAAAGAAAACAAATGCATCGCAGATTTTTGAAGTGAAGAGAAGGAAAGCTAACAAAAAGAACTTAGTTGAAGAAGTTAAGTCAAAGAAATCTTTGGAAGATCAAAGTCTTATCATAGAAGAGGAGGAGCCATTGTTATCTTGTTTGGATAAACTAAGTGTTGGAGAAAACTGTGTAGAACAGGAAGGTATTCTACAAATGTATGATGAAATTTCCAAGCATAGTCAAGAATTTGTAGTCCCAGAAGTTTTCTTTAATGAGGAAGAAGTCAGAGATGTTGAGAAAGAATTTCTCACTAACTTAGTGAACTATCAGAATAGTTCAGAGAAGCATGAGGAACTGATCACTAAGGCTTCAAATGAAGAGCCTTGTATTTTTGAAATTGACATGTTGTGTATGTTTTCAGGTTTGACAGGTGATAAACAGCAATTGGACAATGTGCTTATGCATGTTGATGAAGAAGTGAGATTACTGGAAGAGATGGCTGAAACAAAAAGATATTTTGAGAATGTATTTAATAATTTTGAGAATGGTGGTATTGACAGGGAAATTGCCATGATTAAAGAAGCTAAAGATAAGCAAATGAAAGTTTATGATGATATCCAGAATGAAATATCTTCAGTAGAGAATCAAAATGAAATTACTATGGATATTATGAAGGAATATAAGATGATGTTGACAGATGCAGAAGTTCAGGAATTCTGTGATTTTAAAGTGAATTATTTTTATGAATCTGTAAACCATGGAGAAACTTTAGATGACCGGAATTTTGTTTCTGATGTAGGAAAAGATGAAACAACATCATTTTGTTGCAATAGTATAAGTATAGAGGATGAAAAGATACTTCATAATGATATGCTCCAAGAAATTCTAGCTATTGAATTGTTGAATGATAGTCTTATGTCAGAACAAGGAATATTGTATAGTGCAGAGGAAACTATTGGAATGAGAATTGATGACAACTTCATAAATTTTGCAGAAGGATAGTATAAAGATTTGATGGCATAGTTACCTATGAAAAATGAAACCCATAGTTATTTTGAATCTGACAATTGTGATGGAAATTTTATTTTATACAGGAAGGAGGAGTCATATGAAAATGACTTGCTTATTGAATATGAAGGAATCTTTATTTTTCTAGGAAGCTTATTAGATGAACCTGAGAACATAGAGGAAAGGATTATCTTTAATGATAATGGAAGCGAAGTTGTAGAATACAAACAACAGTTTGTAAATGGAATAGGTGAAGAAGAATTGGATAGAATTTTTATAATTTCTATGGTGGAAAGAAATATACAGCAGACAGATGTTAGTGGAGTTCAGTTAAAGACAAATTGTAAAGAGGAAGTTGAGAAATTGTGGAAGATGAAATCAGATGAGAAGAGGGATAGCAAAGAAGAGAAATTAACAAAGGGAATTTGTATCAGCAAGGAAAGAGGACAGCAACAAAATAATATTTGGAATCCTAGAGGAAAAGAAGTAGTAGTGGCAGAAGAATTGAATCAACAGCATGATAAAAATGATGACCAGTTACAAAGTTTGGGATACTGGATGATCAGTAGAAGAAAAACATGACTAGGAAGTCATGGAAACTTTCAACTTTGGGAGTCTGATGCAGTGGCATTCAGGCCTAGTCAGCAATGTGACGGCATGATCACATGTTGTGACTAACAAAAGGTTGGAAGATAATAGTTTAGTTAATTTTATTTATTTAAATGTGTGAGAGTGTTTATTTATTATGAATATGAGAAAAGGGCATAGTGGCTAATTGATATTCCCTGTGTGGAGATTAGGCCAAACAGTTAGATTTAATTGGTTTGAATAGGATATGATGAATTTGAAAGCTTGATTTAGCATTTGTTTAGAAAAGAGTGGGGTTGAAGAGACTTTTTAGGAGAGAGTGAGAGATTTCTATTTCTGAACCAGAATTGGTTCATGAATCCATTTTTGTATAAATTATGATTTTTTTGTATAATCTAAAGGTTGGATAGTTAGCGAGAGAGAAGAGAGAGGTTGAATAAATTAGCCAGAGTGTAGATAGAGGCTAGTGAGAGAAACAGGATCTATTATTGTTGTAATCGAACCAGAGGGCCGAGACTCTGTAACTCATTACTGAAATACCAGTATTGTGGAGGTGTTGTTTTTGTTGAAAACCTTTCCTTATCTTTGTATAGTTTGCATGCCGAATAACCGAAGCATTCAGCTCAGTTTTATGTTTTAAGTTATAAAGCGCAACGTTCAATGCTTTATCATGATTCATAGTGTTATACAGTGGCTGAGCCGCTTTAACCTCAGTCATTTATCCATAGATACCATAAAGGGTTTATAAAAGCATTTGTGCATGAAACAGAGTTTTGAGGAGAATTGTGTTTATAACGCGGAGCCTATTAAAAACAACCGAATTCAAGAAAAGGAGAAATAGATGCAAGAAGGAATGGTGGTCATTGCATCTATAAGGTCAACGGACCAGATCTAGTCGAGCCGAGCAGGACACTTTATCGCATCAAAGAAGCTCATGTATATGTGGCAGACTTAGGCCTTAAGCCTATGCGGTGAGCGATCACGATCTATCACATCAGCGGAAGTCATTGTGGAAGGACCAGGCCTTAACTCTTTGCCAACTCTGATTGCAGTATTGCGATGAAGCATGGGCCATTGGATCTTATAATTGATCAACAGTGGAGATCTAATTGTTGATCGCAAATTGGAGGCGTCGAGTGACAGTGTTAATGGAACATCGATATGCGACATAACGACATGCCAATAGCGATAAGCGAAGATCGGAGTTCGGAGCGATCGCTGGTTAGCGATCAGAGAAGGCAGAGCACTTTGAAAAGGGATGGAGAGCCGAACCTGACGAAGTTATAGAGCAGGTATAATAATAATTGAGTTTCGGCTTATGCTTTAGGCTACGGGTTTTTTGTTGTTTTCTGTGTATTTCCTTTATATTTGATGATATTGATGGACGGGGTTTTCTAAAGGGAAAGCGGAAGATTAAAACTTTCGAGAGTGTATGGGCTCCCAATACTAAGTGGTCCCAACTTTAAAGCTTGATAGCATATGTAATGCTTTCGATAGAAATGTGTAGGCATAACACCAAGATCCAAGTCTGATAGTGTTTATATATGAAGGGAAAAATACCTTTGTGATCGGATTCAACCATGAAGGGGTTTCCTACATCAAAAAGCCGCGCAACTATTCCATCAAGTCCATAAACAATCTCGCTGTGAAGATTTCCACCCAGATAGTGGTCGAAAAGGTTATGAGGAAGTGTCACACAGACGAGGTTCCGGCGCCTGTGATATCGTTAGCTGCACAATGTGAGGAGGGTGTGCAGTTTAACTAGTCGCAATATTTATACAATGAATTCCTTGCGAATTGTCACAAGGTACAGGATGAGAGCAAGCCCTTCCACTATGAGTGGCTACTACTCTCCATCATGATGGTCACATGGGATCTGTCAAAGGACAGCCAGTTTCCTCTGTTAAAGGAAGGATTGCTGGAGGCAGTGCAGTTCACCTCCTTTTGGGCCACGAAGGACCCCGTGCGAGTCACAAAAACAATTATTTGTTGGGTGTTGATGGAAGCAAGCTTCCACATGGCCATCAACCAGTGCCCAAGGTTTTCACCAACCTTGTATGAGCAGTTGTCTACGTATGCTAAGTTGAAGGCAGATTTCCATCGCATCTACATTCAGGCGCGGAAGTACCCGCAATAGAAGTGTTTTGATTTTCTGTATTTGGTCACCGATGATGCCATACAGGAAGTGATCAAGAATTGGTTAGTAGATTGGCACACCCTGTCTGACTTAGATGCAGGTATCAGGAAAGGCACGGGGAGCTTAGCTGAAACGAAATAGAACATTTAGCAAAATATGCAACACAAAATTTGGCCACATAGCAGAAGAAGGAAACTGAAGAGAAGGCTCGAATGGAAAAGGAGTGCACTGCAAAGGAACAGGTTGAACAAGAACATTGTGACTCCGAGCAAAGCAGAAAATATCCTTCACCTGAAATCGAGGAGGAATAGCAGTCTATGCAGGGAGGTGGGGGTGAGGAGGGGCAGAGCACCCCATTTCGGCTAAGGAAGGGCAGAGAACAGTAGCAGGAGGAGGGTTCCCGCAAGAATATGAAGTTGGCTAAAGTGCAAAATGGGTCCCATCACCCTGACAGAGGGCGATCTCGACGAAATTGGTGACAAGGTGCATGACACTACAACCGAACAGTTGCAGCAATTCGAGCAATAGTACATGTAGTCACTGGGAAATGTCCAGAAGGATCTGCATAAACTGTAGATCCAAACTATCTGAATACAAGTGGGCGTGGTTCAAGAGAGCGTCGCGCAGACTAGCCTGGCACCGAATACAAGTTAGGAAGTAGAATTGGTAGGGACAATGGACCTTAGAACAGTTGCTCTGCTAGAAGGGTCCCTGAGCGCAGAATTGGCCGATGACAAGAACATCATTAGTACCCTTAAGAACATTGGCCTAAATATTGCAATGCTCCCCAATGAATTTCTTCATGTGTTGCAAACAAGAGTGACAGCGGAATTGAGAGCTCGGGAGCAACGTGCTCTTAGTTTAATTAGTGAGTATTGGGTGAAAAATGAACAAATGTTCATAGAAAATATGCAAGCCATGAAAGAAATGGATACTATCAAGGCACAGAGATCCCAGCTGGCAATTGCGGTTGCAGAAGCATATAGAATAGTGCCAGAGTTTCACATATCTGAGGACACACAGCAAGAGGCCAAGATCCGGAAACTAACTGCAAGCATCCGCAAGGCAAAGGGAGAAGTAGCGAGAGTTCAATTTGAACTCAACATGGAAATCACAGAGTTGCAACTCAAATCATAGCTTACGACTCCGCCCGAGGTCAGGGAACAACGCGGAGCCACCATCAAGGAAGGGATGGATACTGTGGATGTTGCAGTCGTTAACTACACAACCTTGTTTGAACAGGTGATGGAGTTGGTGATGACCCTGTAAGAAGACCCCAACCTACTGATATTGAATATAGGGATTTGTGAGCTCCAAAAGCAGTATGACAAGGTTAGGGTGATGGCACCCTCAATTGCTACAACATAGCACTTCGCCAAGTTGTAGGATGGGAAGCAGCTCCTCGCACAGGTGGAAGCAACTCAGAAAAAAGAGGCAGTGCTTAAGGCCAGGTTGGTTCCTTGGATGGAAGAAGCCTACCAAGTCTCAACCAACATTTAGCAGAAGTTGACAAACTTGTAGCTCACGTAGTAGAAGATCAAGTTGGTCAGCAAAGGACCAGCTACAGATCAACTTGTCAAACATGTGAAGTAGGTAGCTACACAGAGCGTTGTTGAGGTAGCAGTTGTGCAAGTGGAGGTGGGGGATATTTCTAGTAAGAACACCATGTCAACCGAGTGACTCGAGGATGAGTCACGACCTTTGTGTTGGGGGGCTGTTGGGATGGGGTCCCCTGGGTCGGGGTCCCTGGGTCAGTTTTGGGGTAAAAACCCAAGTTTTGATGTAAAGTTTGATAAAAGGATGTAAAGTCTTGGCAAATTGTGGATGCGAAGCACATAGTTAGTTAGAGTCAAAAAGGGTTTTTTCCCTCATTTATGTAAAGTTGAGTCGTTTTTTGAGATCTACCCATGGTCCACGAACCATGGGATTGTATAAATAGGTGTGGCTTAGAGAGTCTAAGGCATATCTATGTCTATGTCTATGGGTACGATGAATGGAGCCTTAGAGAATTAGCGCATGAAAGTAAGTCTTAGAGGGGGGAAAGGCTCTGCAGCTGAGTGCGCAGGGAAGTTTTGAGTCTATAACCTTATACTAAAGATCAATAAAGAAGACCGTTGGAGAAATTCATATGTTTTATCTATTTCCTTCTGCTTTTTATGTTTGTGATATATGTTGTGATGAGATAATGTCTTTATGAAACAATGATATATTGATGTGCGAAACTACTGGATAAGTCTTATTAACTGAACGCAATTCATGTTAAGTATTTATGGGAAGATCATAATACATTTTGTTACATTTTTCAAGCACTTAAGTAGATCTGAGTAGATTCTGATCTAGAGATAATTTACGGTGCAAGTAAGTAGGTAATTCTTCTATTCAGGGTCCGCAAAAGCCGATTTCCAACCTTCACGTGGGTCTAGAGGCCATCCGAAGGGAGTTATAGTACCAAGCCTTAAGGGTTTCTACGCGAAGGAAAATCTAGGGCATGAAAAGACATCATATTTATCTTTTGATGCGGAAACTTGGTTCCAGCATCCCCCAACACTGCTTCAGGTGAGACTTCAATCCGCACTAAGCGGGTTGATGCCGAAAGGGCCAGTAGCGTAGGGTTTTTTTGGTGCAACTAACTTTGAACCTAGGTCAGGACCCGCTAGCCCAACACAATTCTTCATTTGTAGATGCCTAATTAAAGGTTAAAATACACTACAATTCTCAATGAAATAACCAGACAACAAAGCCTCATGACTTCCTTTAAATGATAGAAGAGATTAAGCAAAGCTACTATCCCCTATTCATAGGCTAAGGTGTCAAGAAAGGCCAATCCCACATCCTTTTCCTCTTGGCACATAACTTGCCCTTGCACTTTATCAAATGATGGATATTGAGTGAAAATTGATGGTTGTGAAGAATCACAATGTATTGAGTTACAAGGAGGTTATATTGTCCTCCAAGTCCCAACACCACTTACCATGATGGTACCATACATCACCATCTAATTGGTCATAGGATTTTGTTTATTTTTTTCAAAAGGATCACTTATGCTATGTGACACCTACAATATCCCTTAGCCCCACTAGCATGCACCAGAACTTCATTGTTCTACCTTTGTGGCCTTTGCCACATGTACCCTACAATTTCCATCTGCCATTGGGGTTTTCCACATCACTTGGTGCATAGCCTTCACGTCAATATGTATGGAAGAATTTTCAAAATTTTCCAACATTTCAAATCACTTAGTGTTGAAATTTCCCCCTCATCCATCATGGAACTTTCTAATTTGGCTTCCTTAGCCAAATTTATCCTTACAAACAACGAATTTCTAACGTATTCAAATCTTTGAAAATGATGGCCATTATTTCAACCTAAATTCACTATGAAAATTTAGTATTTTGCTAATTTTCCCAAATTCATCCACAATTTGGATTTTTTCCTTCAATTTTTACCCAATTTCATCCAAGGACTTTCCTCCAATGTTTTGCAAGCATACTCTCCATTCCTTCTCCTTGTTCTATAATTTTAAATTTGGCCAATTCTAGGCTTGTAGTCACTCAAGCATAGATTAACAACAAATATTTTAACCCTTGAATTCCATTTCCTCTAATTTCACAAAAAATTCCTCCAATTTTCTCACAATAAACTTTGACAAATGATTTTCAATTCTCCTCGAAAGATTTCATCTATGTAATTATTTTTTTCACATATTGATTTTTCCCTATGTAGGTCCATTGTTGTAGCTTGATTGTTGCTTGATGGGCCTTGACTCAGGTTCAAAGTTAGTTGCGCCAACCAACAAAACCCTAAACTGATGGCCCTTTCAAAAACAACGTGCGTAGCGCAGGCTGCAATCTCACCTGAAGGAGTATTAGGGGATGAAAGAACCAGGTTTCAGCATTTAGAGGTTTGTGTGATGGGTTCCTATGGCTTCTAGGGCTTTCTTTGTCTTCGCGAACCGTAACCCTTTTGAAATAGTAAGTTACAATAATTCACCTAAACATCATCTTATATCTTCGCAAAGGTCATTAAATATTTATAACATCAACAAATAATACTGATTTACCACTTTCGTGCATAAGATAAGCGTTCATTCATATAATTTTCAATACATAGCGCAAATACAGAAAACTGTAGAAGTAAAAATAGATACATGGATGCATAATCAATGGATTAAAATTGTCTTTATTAGGTGTATTCTTTCAAGTAGAGACCTTTTTTCCCTGTGTTAGTGTCTGTCTTTGAAACCTTCCACCAGTGATCAAATAGGCTATTACAAAGTAAATTTAGGGTGTAAAAGTCAAATTTTGTCATTTCAGTGAGTCTTCAAGTAAAATTCGGTCACTAGGTATTAGTTCTAGGGCTTGTTTTCACTCTTTCCAAATTTTTCCATGTGTTAGTCCATGTCACCATTCAGCTGAGTGTACCATCATTCAGAGAGTTGTCATCACCATTTCAGGTTCCAATGGGTCATTTTACACCTTGTTCATGTTTCAGTTGTACTGGGTAAGGCTCATTTCCCTCTCCTAGGGTTTTGAAAGTAATTTCTCTTGGATGGTCAAATCATCAACAAAACTTGTATCCTGATGCTAATTCACCTTCCCCTATCCTTAATGTACCTTCTTAAGCACTTCCCATCACTGATATCCCTCAAATTCATCATTTCCCACAAACCTTAGCTTCTTACTACAATTTGACAATTTTCTAGGCTAGGCCTGTGTTTTTCCCATTTGAACCCCTTCCCCTCACTCAAAATTTTAAATTTCACTTTCCCCTACTTCCTAACATCCCTCGATACTTCCCAAAACTTTCTCAAGAATTTAGAATCCCCTTATCCCCTTCATTTCACTTCATTTTGACAAATCCCCTGTTCCACCCATTGGGATAGGTTTTACTCAAATGATGTTTCTGAGAAAAAAAATGAATTTGGAAAAATTGAGAGATATTTTTGTCAATAATAGGCTAAGGAAGAAAAACCTCCTTCACTTTTTACACATGTGTCATGGTTTTAGAGAAATGTCAAAAATAAAGTTGCCTCAAGAGGGTTGCTCCACCTCTGGAGTGGCCTTGGAAAAATCACTATTTCTCCTAGCGTGGTTGGAAAAATTACTTGCTTGATGAATTAAATGGTAACTATATACAAATATATTTCCAATGATCTATCATGAGCTCAATTTGGAGTTGAGGTGGACCTTGAAAAGTTGACTGTAACAGCATTATGCATTTACGCAACCTCATTTTGCACATTTTGACCAGTCTTGGGAGATTTGACTTTTGACAAGGCAAATGAACTCCAAATTGAAAAATTCAAGATTTTTTGGAAATTAGACTCAATAATATTTGCAACGAGATATCGTAAACCAAATTTGGACACCAGGAAGGTCTCCACAATTGGTCTGCAAAATGGTGTTGCGCATCAAATTTTGCAACACAGGGAATTCCAGCTGATGCACAATGCGACTGGCACTGCACATTGAATTGGCTCACTCTTTTGCCAAATGGATTTTAGTTTTGGATTTCAAATTAAAAAATAATGAAACCCAAAAAGTTTCATAAATTTTGGAGGATATTTGGGTCACTTAAAGGGCAAAAAACACCTAAAAAATGCCCTCTCTGCCACTTTTTGGACCCACAGGAAGCAATCTTGGGAGAAATCATTTTTTAAGGGGAAAATCAACTCCAAATCATAAAATTCAAAGTGTTCAAAAAACTATACAGGCGGAAATTTCCAACAAGCTATCTTGGGCCTGATTTGGTGAAGTGCGAGGCCTCCAAAAGTAATCATGAAATGGCGCAACACATCATGGAAATTTTTGCCAATTTTGCCTAAAACTCAAAACAGTTTGACTACCAATTGACTTTTGCTCTTCTCCTTGGTAAATTTGTGTGGTAAATGATGTAATATGATTTAAATTTGATTAAAAATGACTTGAGGGGGTATATACATCAGTTAGAGGTGGTTTGAGGTTGAATGAATCACTTTCCATAGTTTTAGAGGCAAGCTATTCCACTGCCTATTTTCTAGTTCCTAGTTTAGATGTTGTTGAAACAGCTCCTTGACTCATGGATTCAACCCATGATGGATAGCATAGCTGGTTTGATGCCTATATTATGTACTTCCTTAGTCATTTGTAAAGGTTGGAATCTTGTGAATTCTTTGGGCTTCATTGTACATCACTTCTGCAGTTTGGTAAGGAAATAAACCAGAGTTTTGCAGCATTTTGTGGGATTCTTGTGGTAATGTGTCTTGGCATTGTTTCTTCCTTTGTTATTTAGTTTCTCTTATGTGTTATATGTGCCAAAATCTATTTCTTTCTTCATAACTAAATGAATCAAGATAGATAGGTGGAATCCATTGATATTCAGTGCTCTGCCTTGGGAACACATTTAATTTTTAATGTTTTTTGCTATTTGAAGAGGACTCATGAACTTTGCATGCCCTCCTCAACTCCTCATTGGTCTTAGACTTACCATCACACTCAATTCCAAGTGCCAAAACACCTACCTACCTCGCCCCACAAAACATCCTACAAATCTGAGTTGATTTCTCGGACCCAAAGTTGCCTTCTCCATTTGATCCAGCAACCAACCACCAAAATCAAACAAAATCCGATGATCTACCATACCTAGCCTAAAATCAGCATTCATTTCAGTCATCTCAAGCCCTAGTTGCCAATATTCTAATTGATATTGACAAGGAGAGAGCCCTCTATCGACCTGGTAGGGCTAGCTACCAAGTTAAGCATGGTTTGATGTTACTCTAGACTTGCCTTCCTTCATCCTAAGGTAAATTTAGGCACTAACCCCCTGTGCACTCAGCTGCAGGGGCTTGCACACTCAGCTTGTGGAATTACCAAGGTCTCTATGCACTCAACTGCAGGAGCCCTCCCCTTCGCCTAAGTATAGGAAACAGACTTCCCTACCTTATCTTACTTTCTCAAAACAATGATCTTCTAGTTATGACTTATCTCCTAGACTCGTTATGGCCTATATATATATATATAATATATATATATCTAATATATATATATATTCTTTGGTATTACAATACCATGGTCCAAGAACCATGGGTGGGTCTCAAAACTTCTTATCTCCTAACAACCTAATGCACTGAAGCCCCTTTTTACTCTTATTATCTTCATACTCCACTTCCTTAAATAGTAGAGAGTTTACATTTGTACAAAAATTAAGTACCAAAACTTGACCCTAGGGGGCCCTATCCCAACAGGCCCCCAAAACAATTTCATGACTCATCCTCAAGTCACTCAGCCAGTGCTTCTATCTTTGCTTGGATCTCGTTGGACTCCAAATTCAAAACCTGTAGATCGAATGTTCCCTTCGTAGCATCCTATTGTACTTCCTCTACCAATTTTTCTGTAGTTGGGTCATCTACAGCGAGGCCCATGGTACTCTGAGTATGTTGAATGCTCTTAAGTTTACTCTGGACTGAGAGAGTTAGTTGGCTAGCCTCCTTTGTCCACATCTTTGTTTGGGCAGCAAGAATCTCATCAATCTCATTTTGCATCATCTTTCCTCCTTGCAGCCTCGTGAACCACTATATTGGTGCTAGTGTTCGTGCAGTCGACCGGATCTTGTTGAACTACCTCTGTTTTTCCCTTATATTCGCGCCAATATTTTGTAGAGATGTGTCCTCCTACAGTGAATTTCATAACCACATGGCCTGCTCGAACAGCTCAGTGCATCTCTTGGCTGCGTTTTCTAAATTGGCCATGCCCTCTTTGATAGCAGCTCCACATTGCTCCCAGACCTCTGGAGGAGTCATAGGTTGCAGCTTCAATTGTAGCTCAGATATCTGTAACTATAATTCAAACTAGACTCGGTCAATTTCATCCTTTGACTCTTTTATTGTTGGGGCCAGCTTTTGTATCTTCTCCATGGAAGTAGCTTCAGCTGAAATCTTGAGCTCTAGCAGCTCATTGCAAACTTGTGTAATGGCTGCTTCTAATTGCTGCCTTCACACAGTGATTTCTTCCTTCTCCTTGAGTAATTGTACCTTTTCTGCAAATATATGTTGTTTTTTTTTTTTTACTTCAATAATAATCAAAAACATGCATTGCTCCCTAATCCGCAACTCATCAGAGACCCCCTAGTGAATCTCATGCAGGGTCTGGATAGGGAGTGTTGCAAAGTTTAGGCCCGGATTCTTAATCTGTAATAGTCAAGTCATCACTTCTTTAGTCTCAGCACCCAGGGCTCCCTCTACTAGCTGAACTAGATGGAGATCCAAAGTCTTGTCCATATCCAGAACTGACATGCTTGCTTGATGAAGGTTCACTTGCACCTTGCTCGCTTGTCCCACACGTGCATGTACTCGACCAGTTTGGACCTGTAACTCACGCAGGTGTTGGGCCATTAATTTGTCATTATTATTATCACTTTTTAACGTCTATTTCATCCATTTCTACCATTCTTTATCACATAATTTATCATAAGTTATCATATAATTCCATTTTATAATTATTTATGCTCTTATGGATAAATACTAATTTTTATCCTTTATTTTTAATATATTGAAGATTATTATGCATTATTTTTTCAATGATGGTTTATTAACGAATTTGTTATAACATCACTCACGATTTTAGCCTCCAAGATCTTTTCTAGATTGCAAATTTGTTTTCTAGCACATAATCAAATATTCCAACTCATAAATTTGTTGGGATAAGAAGTGAAAGTTTTGTGTTGGACGTTTCGGGAAAATGAAGATGAATCTGGAAAATCTGAAACATGGGTTTTGTGTAAAACAGACCAAATCAGTTTTTTTGAGAGCAGATTTCCAAAATTCAGCGTGGATTGAGAGAAACACAAGGTTCTTTAAAGGTGATTTTCTCATATTTGCTGTTGCGACCATTTTCCAAATTCTCCCAATTGCAATACCAAATTTGACTTGTTCCAATTGAATCATGATGGGAATATATTTCAGGTCTAATATTGTTTATTGAGATTATGTAATCAATCCAAAATTGTAATGGAGATAATTTTGTAATCAACTTTTTTGTAACTTCCCTTTTCTCGTTGTGTATTTAAATGAAAACAAAGATCAAAGGGAGGATGAATAATTAGGATATAGGAGATGGACAATTATTAGATAGGATGTAAAAGAAAATATAAGAGATGAGAGATGGGAGATGAACAATTGTTGAATTTGAAGAAAGCTAAGAGATTCATTATGTTGTAATTATTTTTCTCATACATTTTAATGAAGGAAGCTATCCACTAAGTTCTACATCTGCTATCTGTAATCTGATCTAAGTTATTTCTCAAGGAGGAACTGAGTCTTGGGCAGTTGGGCCCACTACCTTGGACGAGGTGCTTCCTTGAGCATCTAAAGTAGTTTAATTATGTGCTTGTTTATTTGAATTTCAATCATTGTTCTTTAAAGTAAATTTCCTTTTATTCAAGTAATTTGTAAGCTGTTGCATTTTTTAGATTTGTTGTTTCCTGCAATTTATATATTTCATTTTAATTTACTACTCTAGATTAGCATTTGACTTATGTTGGGTGCAATAGATTAAATTTCCAATTCAGCAATGTGTGGTTTAATTTATCAATAATTCAAGGTGTGTGATTAGCATAATTGTTTTTCCTCTCATTTACTTTCTTCTTTTTAATTTTAGTTTTATTATTCAAGTTTTACATTTTATTTCTTGTTGAATGAGCTTGACAGTATAGAACATGATCATATAGAAACAATGTTAGCTATTGGTATTTGTTATGCATATATTTTTTTGATTGCCATGAAATAAAAAGATGCTCCTTCGGTTGATAATTAATGTTCAAATGATTATTTGTTTTTACTAAGCAATTAATTTTACCCAACATTTTGGCATCATTGCCGTGGAGGCAGTCAAATAGCAATACCACAGTAATATATGGTTGCAGATGCATACCTGAATTTGTGAGAGTTGGATATTGAAGACGGAAGGTAAGAACCTACATACGCATCCTGGGGAACCAATGAGGGGTCTACCCTCAATAGTCAAGCTTAGTTCATATAGCATGCACTGAAAAAAGTAGGAATTTTAGAGGTAGAATTTTGAAAAGAAAAAAAAAATCTTATGATTCCACTTAAGTGGTGATGTAAGCATCACCCATTTCACTAACCAGTTGATAGGAACATTTGAAGGAGGAGCCTCAAAGAAACACATGAATAACATCTTCTATTGTGGTAAGAAATGACTCACATTTGTACTTTTGAATTCCCTGTCAAAGATCTAGGAGGAGTGACACAAATTCACATAATTCCCCCATCTTCTCTACCAAATTTTCATGGTTTGGAAAACAAAGACCCGGATACATTCTTATTTGAGTTTGAGATACTTTGTAGAGGATATGATTATTGTACTAATGATCAAATGTTGAAAGTGTTTCCTCTTACTCTAAAAGAAGCAACTCTCCGATGGTTCATGAGACTTGGAGGGAATTGCATCCAAACATGGGAGGACATGAAGAATGTATTCTTGAAGAAGTACCAATTCTATTGCAAGGCCAGTGAAGATATTTTCAGTATGATACAAGCGAAAGATGAAATCTTGGAGGACTATGTAGAGCGATTTAAATACAACTTTCAAAAATCAAAGCATAAGCACTTGAAAAAAGAGATCTTAAAAACACTCCTTAAAGGAATCAAAGATGAACTTTTAGAACTCTTAAATCTAATGGGAAAAGTTGATGTTTTTCAGTTATCATATGATGATGTGTGTGAATTATGCATAAGGTATTCAAGAGGAATATCCAAGGCTGGTAAGAATTCTAGAAAAGTTTCTTCTTTCTATTCCAAATCTGCTACAAGAACAAGAGACATAAGAGCTGAAATCAATGTTTTATTTGAAAATTTTAAATATGATTATATTAGCTCTCTAAATTCAGAATTGGATATTTTGCAGGTTCAGAAAATCAAGAATTTGAAGAAGTGTTTTTCCCTCATTTCCAAAAGGAGCATGCCATAGATAGTTGTTCTTTCTTATCTAGGATGGAAGCATCATATCAAATGGATGGAGAAGCTTCTATAATTTCACAACCATGGAAATTGTGGCCTACATGTATGGTTCAAAACACTTCCTCTCCATTTCTTACTTGCATGATCCATTATGGAATACTCCTGTGTTAGGGCAGCCATGTCAATCTCAATATAACCCCCACCAATCTTGTCTACAAGTTTGGCATGGTTCATCTTATGATTACATGGATAATATCCCACATATTTTAGCACACACACATCATCCATATTCTTTTCCAGCTTTTCAACAACATCTTGCTTGTCTATCGAAACCATCCACGCAACCCAATCAACTGCATCATCAAAATGCTCCATGCCCTACACAATTTCATACTCAACTCAATCCACACCCTCACCATAATAAACCAGTACAACATGCTTATAGTGTTGAACTGCATTATTTACCTACCCTTCCCACCCATTCTATCTCACATGCACCATTGTAGGAAACTTATATTGAGATTGGGAATGTTTCAAATCCAAAAATTGTAGAAGTTATGGAAGAAAATGAGGTTTCTTCTAGTATGCATCAACAAGCCGTTTTGAAAACTCAAGAACTTCATGATATGATGGTTATGGTAAATCAAGAAAGCAAAGGATATATTGAATATTGGTTTCACTCCATCACTCCATACTTCAACAATTTTTGACATCATCTTTTCAAGGAAAGTTGGCTTCTCATACCCTACTATTTGTTAACGTGCATTTTTCAAATTTGGGTATGTACATACTTGAGGCCTTATTTTGAAAATTGCTCCGCTAGAAGTACTCTTGTATGTAAGAATATGCATTTTTCAAGGCAGAGAAATTTAGTGTAGAAAATAAAACAAATAAATACATAAATAAATACATTTTGTTTTATGTAAAAATAGTCGTTTTTGTTGCAACACACTGTGGAAATCAACATCAATGATAAATGTTTTAATTTATTTGTGTATGTAGATTTATTATATTGAAAATAACGATTTTGTAAACATTCATATTCATTTTTATCACCAATTTGGAAAAATTCCTTGAATATCATATTTTTGGGCTTGCGAGCTTGACTAAAAGTTCTGAAAACACAATCGGCACAATCATGTTTTGAGGGACCAAAAAGGAATATTTTTAAAACTTGTTTCTATACTAATTATCCCTTTATTTCTACTTTCCAACCCAATTTTAATCACTCCATTTTGATTTGAAATGAAGAAGTTATAACCCAAACATTGACAGGGTGTCTAGTAGGCAACTCAGGAAAAGAGTTGGGACAATCTATTTTTGGAGACATAAATGACTATATTTTTGAAACTTGTCTCTATGGTATATTCCCCTATGAATTTTTTATACAAGGAAATTTGAATCACTCGATTTTGATATCGTATGAGAAAGTTATGACCCAAATACTGACTGTTTATCGTAAATCAATTATTATTTTGTTCAAAACTTGTTTCTATTTGAGATATTTACATGAATCTACTTTCATTTCCAATTTGAATAATCTCAATCTGTCATAAAATGAAAAATGTATGCTTAAAATATCAACTATTGGTCTAAGCTAAGAAATCGAAAATGACTCTGTTATGCAGGTCACCCTAAGTAAATTTGACAGACCATCTCATGATATTTTTAAAACCTTTTTCTATTGAATATATACCTCTAAATTCACTTTCATTTCAATTTGGAATCACTCAAATTGGATGAAAAACAAAGAAGTTATGATTAAAACACTACAGGTTAGCATGATTTCCCACTACTCTGCCGCAGGTAATAAATTAATTTTACTTTGTTATTTTTTCCATGGATTCATTTTACAGAGTAACTAGTTTTTTTTTTGCGTACTTCTTGGATTAGGGGAGCCCAATCACCTCTCTTTCTTCATGATTTAATGTTTTATTGTAGGTAGACGTTCATTTTTTGCAGGTCCTAGGGGAATAAAGAAGGTCAATTTATGAACGAGTTATTCTTGAAGACAATGTTAATAAAATAAGGGAATTTGATCTGAACGCCTGTTAGGAAATTTAATATCATATGATTTTGATTTTTTCTAGGTGTCACGGTCTAAAAAAAATTGAAATATAATACCTTGTTACAAAATTGTTCCTGCTATTTCTCACCAACATGGATAAAACAACGTGAAGACTTTTTCATTACTAATAGATTCATAACAGAAGAAATGGAAAATTGATTTCCATTTGAAGATTCATGTCACTGTTTTCAAAGCATTTTTCCAAGAGATCACTTTGTTTTCCATTGGCAAATTGTTGTTCATGGAAACAGATTGATGTTCCCTTAGGAAACAACATCATAGCTGTTGTAGCTTAATTAATTTATTTATTTACTATTTTTAAATAAAGTTTTGTTTCTTTTATGACTTCTTGTATGTTTTTGTGTTTCATGTGTTGCTTACTTCAAAGTTGTAGTTTTCATTCCGTTGGCGAATGTGTAGTTGTTGTTTATTCAATTGAACAACTGTTGTTCGGTAGAACAAACAACTTTGATTTCTTTTTGGTGTATTTATAATTGTTGTTCAATCAATTGAATAACTGTTTTTTATTCAATTGAATAGTTGTTGTTCGGTAGAACGAACAGCTCTGATTTCTTTTTGGTGTATTTATAATTGTTGTTCAATCAATTGAACAATTGTTTTTCATTCAATTGAACTAGTGTTGTTCGGTAGAATGAACAGCTCTGATTTATTTTTGGTTTGTTTATAATTGTTGTTCAATCAATTGAACAACTGTTGTTCAATCAATTGAACAATTGTTGTTCAATCAATTGAATAATTGTTGTTCGGTAGAACGAACAGCGTTGTTTTCTTTTTTGTGTGTTTATAATTGTTGTTCAATTAAATAGTGTTGTTGTTCAGTCAATTGAACAGTTGTTGTTTGGTAGAACGAACAACTCTGATTTCTTTTTGGTGTGTTTATAATTTTTGTTCAATTAATTGAACAGTTGTTGTTCAGTCAATTGAACATCTGTTGTTCGGTAGAACAAACAACTTTGATTTATTTTTCTTGTGATCAATAATTGATGTTCCAAAAATTGCACAATTGCCATTCAATTTTAATCAAGCAATCATTTTTCTCTCCCATGCTTTCCTATCAAAACCATCTTTTTGGATTGGGAATTTGTACCCAAGATAAAGGAAAAACAATAAGATTAATATCATTATGACTTGTAAAACCTTTGATGGTTATCTTTATTCCAAAAATGACCTGGTTTATCTATATAATTACTAGTTGAATATCTTCTCTTTGGACATATCATAAAATGATTCACTATCTTAATACCATGGTGGTTTATCTTTCACACTTTCAATTGGGAATTCCCTTTGATATCATGATATAGGGATAAAAGCATAACTTTCATTGGCATTTTTTACTTCTCACACCATCCCTAACTCTTAAGGAACAAATGAGGCTCCCTCTCTTTACAATAAAAATATGGAAATACAATACAAATATTCTTAAAGAGGATAGGGGGTCTCATTACGAGTCAGTCTACCATGATCATAAGGATGTAACAAGTGACATTCCATTATGGCGACCACACTAGGGTAATGGCCTTCTAGATAGTCAAAACTATTAGAAGGACAAGAGGTCTTATCACAAGAGACCTGATCACTTTGTTATATCCTCATGAATGGCACTATGATTATTTGGTTATCATGCCATCATAGTGATCTCTTTATAGCAATAAACAACCATCTAAATACTAAATAGAGGATTCTAGCTCATTTTTGGGTTAAAAAGCAACCCTGTCGAGGCTATGAATGCCTTCTTGCAGCAGTGGCTCTGCTTATGGTATCGAAGTTCTATCTTGCATTGCCAAGTATTCTTTATCCCATTATTTCTTATTGATTCATTTCTAAAGGTGAATTTACCATTTGAACATCGTTTATAACTATATTAACCCATATGCATGGTAAACTATACTTTTATATGAATTATATCAATATTGTATGATCTATCGATACCAGCAATTGTTATCATCTATCTCCTATCATGCTTTTGTAATATTTTTCCACCTAAGGAAACATCTCTTCTCATAATAATAAATTCTCTATTTTACTCCTTTTGCGCTAATTTCCCATCGTCACGATCTGTATTGCTTGGACCCTTTTTTTTGCCGTATTTACACCACTCTGACTATTGTCCTGCCAAATTTATGAATCCCCAATATCATTTCCCTTTTTCCTATGGTTTATGGTCGTGGATACCCTTCTCTAATTGGAGAGGGGAAGGAGAAAAACAAGTATGGGGAGAAACTCTATTCATAGCGAGCCCACACTATTGCAACTAATAGAAGAGGCTCAAGCAACTCGCGAAACGCGAACAATTGTTCAGACAAGATGTGTTTGCATGGATTCCACCATTTGCATCACTTTCAGCATCAGCTCAACCTACATCAGCTTCAACAAAAACAATTCCATACATGTCATTCCACATTTTTTTAGAGGTAAAACATGAGGTAAAATAGCATAAGTTTCTGATTTATTAAAAATTTAGGAGAATTTCATGAAAATCCATTAAGCATTATTTATCATCATTCATTCCACATCTTTACCATTTCCCATTTTTCAAAGAGATAGAAGCTTTCAGTTTTGGGGGAGTGTTACTTTCTTTCATTTATTTATTATGACCATGCCATCATCCATTGATCTCCTTATTCATTCTCAAAACCTCCCTTATTCCATGTTTTGCACCAAGCATAGATTTCAACAACGATTGTAGCAACCACCTCAATTTGTTTTCTAGTATTGCATGAGGGCATGTTAATTCTCTAGTTTAGAGGAGGAATTCCTACACATAATGGATGTTTTCTACTTTCTTTCTCATTGAAGGCATACAATTTCATTTTTATACAGTGCAAAAATTTATATCTTTAAAATTATGAACTAAATTCTTGTGATTTTTGGACAGAAAAGAGGTATCATTAAAATACACATACCCAGAAAATTTCAAGTTAAATTAGTTTGTAAAATTTCTGAAACCATGCACTATCACCTATAACCATTTTTCTTATATCTCATGATCTGTGCATCAAAACAATCTGATTTTTGGATTACAGAAGCATTAATATAGTAGAAATTTTCTTGCAAAATTTCAGTAAAATCTGGTTTGTTGTTTTTGAGAAAATGGTTAATGAAGTTTACCATTACTTATTTAATATTTTGTTGCAACTTCATATACACATAGTTGGAAGTCAATATGAAAATTGTTACACCTTCATCAACATTGCTAAAATTGAATATTCATTATTTGAGGAAGAATTTATTTGTTCCATCAATTTCATGGGTTGGGATGAACATTTTTGTATTAGAGCTTGGTTAATAAATAGGCTTTGGGTTGCATGAGGGCATGCAACATATTCATTTTGAGTGTACGTTGGGCCACTAATTTCTCATTATTATTATCACTTTTTAACGTCTATTTCATCTATTTCTACCATTTTTAATCACTTCATTTATCATAAGTTATCATATAATTCCATTTTATAATTATTTATGCTCTTATGGATAAATACTATTTTTTCTCCATTATTTTTAATATGTTTAAGATTATTATGCATTATTTTTCCAATGATGGTTTATTAATGAATGTGTTATAACATCACTCACAATTTTAGAATCCAAGATCTTTTCCAGATTGGAAATTTGATTTCCAACTCATAATCAAATATTACAACTCAGAAATTTGTTGGGATAAGAAGTGACAATTTTGCGTTGGATGTTTCGGGAAAATGAAGATGAATATGGAAACTCTGTGGCATGGGTTTTGTGCAAAACAGACCAAATCAGTTTTGTAATGAGAAGTTTTCCAAAATTAGGCTTGGATTGAGAGTAATGCAAGGTTCTCTGAAGGTGATTTTCTCATATTTGTTGTTGCAGACACTTTCCAAATTCTCTCAATTGCAATACCAAATTTGACTTGTTCCAACTTAATCGTGATGGGAATATCTCTCAAGTATGATATTGTTTATTGAAATTATGTAATCCATCCAAAATTGTAATGGAAATAATTTTGTTATCAACTTTGTTGTAACTTCCCTTTGCTCTCTATGTATTTAAATGAAAACAAAGATCAAAAAGAGGATGAATAATTAGGAGATGAGATGGACAATTATTAGATAGGATGTAGAAGAAAAGATAAGAGATGAGAGATGGGAGATGAGCAACTGTTGAATTTGAGGAAAGTTAAGAGCTTCTTTATGGTGTAATTATTTCTCTCTATATTTTAATGAAGGAAGTTATCCACTGAGTTTTACGTCTATTATCTGTGATCTGATCTGAGTTATTTCTCAAGGCGGAACTGAGTCTTGGGAAGTTGGGCTCACTACCTTAGATGAGATGTTGTCTTGAGCATCTAAAGTAGTTTAATTATGTGTTGTTTCTTTGAATTTCAATCATTGTTCTTTAAAGTAAATTTCATTTTATTCAAGTAATTTGTTTGCTGCTACATTTTTTTCAGATTTGTTGTTTCCTGCAATTTCTAGATTTCATTTAATTTACTGCTCTAGATTAGCATTTGAATTATGTTGGGTGCAATAGATTAAATTTCCAATTCAGAAATGTGTGGCTTAATTTATCAATGATTCAAGTTTTGTGATTAACATAATTGTTTTTCCTGTCATTTCCTTTCTTCTTTTTAATTTTAGTTTTATTATTCAAGTCTTACATTTTTTTTCTTGTTGAATAAGCTTGATAGTATAGAACACAATCATATAGAACCAGTGTTAGTTGTCGGTGTTTGTTATGCATATATTTTTCTAATTTCCTTGAAATAAAAAGAAACTCCTTGGGTTCATAATTAATGTTCAAGTGATTAGTTTTTTTTATCAAGCAATTAATTTTACCCAACATCAGGTCCTGTTGAACCTTTCAGAGCACCTGCTGGTATTGATCCTCGAAGTGGCCCCAAAGTTTTGAGCTCATGTCCCAAACCAAATCACTAATTTCATCTAAGTCCCCCTCAATGAGGACTAATGGGGTCACCCCAGTTGAGTGGTTAGAATTCTATTTCTTCCATGGCCCCGTCAATGTTTGCTTCTATCGCTTTTTTACCAAGAAGGGGGTTCCCTGCTCTGTGCCCCCTCCTTCTTCCTCTTCTATTTCCTCCCAATCTGGTGTTTGTTGTGTATCGAACTCTTCAACTTCGATGGTGATCTGAGACGTTGTCATTATGCAGGTTTCTTTTGCCTTGTCTGTCGCTTCATTTTCTCTAGCAGCAGCCTCTTTCCGTTGCGCAACTTTTTCCTAGGCAGCAGCCTTCTGGGCTTCCTTCTGTTTCTCTGTTACTATTGTCTGCATGGTGGTATCCTATGTAGCCTTGCTTGTAACTGTGCCCACATCTAATGGGGTTAGCCATTTAGGTGGCCATTTGGCCACGATCTCTACTACACCTTACTTAGCCACCAAGTAAGGTAGCTTGTACCATGTCTTCTTGGGATCCCTCCTTGCACGAACATGGAAGTTATGGAAGTCCACTTTGAAATCAGCGAGGCGCTCATACCAATCGTACATTGTGGGTGATACCCTCATCCTTTAGCTAATCACCATCCACAGATCCATCTGAAATAGGACCCATAATATTTTTTCCTCCGTGATTTGCGTAGGGCCCTTGGTAGCCCACAGTGAAGCGAACTTTGCTGCCTACAGAAGGTTTGTCTCCTATTGAGGAAATTGACTGTCCTCGGGTGTCCGCCACACCACCAAAGTAATCAGTAACAGTAACCAGGAATAATGAATGCATTTCCATCCTCCTAGGGCTCCCGAAAATTCTCCAAAAATTCATTGCAAAACTACTAAGCCCAGTTATACTAGACTCCCTTGGCACACTACACAGCCAAAGAAAAGATTGATGTCGAAACTTCATCTATGCAACACTTATGCATGATTTTGCACACCAATATCTGCGCAGAAAATTGCACCTTGGGTTCTGTGATAAATCAAATATAATATCCATGCGACTTCTTGATCATCCCAAACTCGCTCTTCATCTGGTCTGTGAGTTTCTTCTCTTGCATCTTTCCATCAAACGCTTCTACCGAATCCACTCTATGATATGGCAGCAAGGTGATCTGGTGGATCAACATGTCAGTAATTAGGATGGGTTCTCCCAACCAAAGACACACATCATGCACTAATGTGAGCAATTTTCATACACAAATGGTATTTATTTTGGTGCGACTGAAATGCGGCATCTAGAGCATATTTAGGAACCCTGCGTCCCCAACACCAGTGACCCACTTCATTGGCTCCAACTGTGTAACATCTGATGCCTCATAATATACCTTGGACAAGTATTTTGTTGGTGCCAACTGAGGGAACTTCTCGTGATCCCCTAAGTCCCAATCCTCCACTTTTAGGGTTGGTACGCGACCCAACAACACGCCTTCAAACACCACCTTCTCCATCAAGAGTGGCGTAGTCACCATGAATTTTTCCTTGTCAGGGTATTTAATCACCTTAGTTGTGGCCTTGCACGGTGGGATATACTTTGGTAGCTGAGTCATTGGCTCACCCTCCTCAACATCAATCTACTTGATGCCTTCACGTAGTTCTTCTTCACTCAAATCCCTCATCTCAGTCGATTGTTGTGACTGATCCATCTTCCCCTTCTCGCGGACTTCTATAGGGTTTTTCACAGTGACTGCCTCACTGGGACCTGTTGAGGTTACTTCTGCATCTTATCGGTCGTCTTGGACACAGAAGGTTGTGATACAGAAGGCTTAGGTCAGGGAGACCTAGGCACCGTAGTTGAAAATCGTGCAGGGACAGATGGTGTTGTTTCCATATCAGGGGGAGTTGCAGTCATACTAGCTACAAAACATTCTTGGATAAAGTCAGGTACATCAGCCAACCCTAGTTATGAAAAGGGTTCCTCCCAGTCTGGCTCAGACATGCAGTTCAGCGCTTGGCACAAAACAAGGCGAACCAACTCAATATCAACTCTCAGGAAGAAAACTATACAAATGTTGGGTAGTAAGCCACATTTATAGATGATTTTGAATTCGAATCCAACCGTTCACTCCAAATTTCGATCATTAATACATCTTTGGTAACAAATTTCCGAAGATATGTGACATAAATGTGTCTTCCCCGCTCCTTTCAATGGAAATTTTTCCATCCAATCATCTACAGTGTTTTTAACAATCATTTTCCGACCAGGTGCACGACACCCATCCTCATGTGGCAACTTCTTTGGTGCATCTCCCCTCTGCGCTCTACTTCCATCCATCACGCAACCCTCTTTCTTTGTCTTTCCCACTTTTGAGCAGTGTAGTTTATTGTCTTATACTTCCTTCCAGCTACCTAGACTTATAAGACTATCTCACCATCATATAGTCATTGCACAGGGCCGAGATCACCCCTGTACAGCTTCAATTGACTGCCATTGACTTTGCCTAGAAACAATTCCCCATCCAGCTTCTCAAGCTAAACTGCGCCACCATCTATAATGTCTTTGACTACATAAGGTCCTAGCCAATGCATTTGAAACTTCCCGAGGAATATCAAAGATTTAGGATAGTTGAGAGAACTGAGGGATTTGAGAAATGATTGTAAAATCCATATTGAGAGTTAGTTCATGATTTTTTGGATTTGAGAGAGTCCTTAGGGATGAGAAAGAGATTTTAGGATGTTGTTGAAAAGATTATGGATTTAAACCAGGAATTGGTTTTAGAATCCCTTTTGTATAAATGTAAGCTAAAAAGGCACAGACAAAGGTTAGAGAGAGAGAGAGTTAGATAATTAGCTAGTTGATGTAATTGTAAGCCTACGGGAAGATGATGAAACATAGGCCACTGATATCAGAAGATCAGGCCAAAGATAGAGAACTGTGTAAGTGATTGTATGTATATGGAGATTAATTGCAAAACTGTGTAAGTGTATGTTTTGAGTATTGAATGATGAATTATGAGTGAGTTAGTGTATTTTATGTACAGAGTTGGAGGCAGAATTCGGCGAACACAGAGAGGAGAGTGAGACGGAGGACCATGATGGATCGTTGTATCCATTCAAAGAACCCAATAAATTATTGGAGGGATTTTAATAAAAGAAACACATATACTTAAGCTCGGGAGGGAGTGCACAGTGAAACAACAAAACGACTAGAACCTTGAAGAAACCGGAAACCACAGTGAAACGCTGAAAAAATAGCGTAAAAACATAAGTAAATAGAATAGCGGAGAAGTAAAGTGTCAATGCATAGTAGCCGTCATATCTGGAAGATCAAAAACCAGGATTAAGTCACAGTGAATGGAGAATTTGTGTCGCATCACAATGTATCATGGGAATGAATAAACCCCGGCCTCAAGTGATCGGCGATTGAAACAAGCGATATCATCACTGACCGTTGGATCGGAGCTCAGATCGACGGTGGAGGACAGCTCTTGAATATCGCATCTCAACATTTAAATGGCAAGTGAATGCACTTTGGCTCAAGTGATATGCGACATGCAATTTAGGAGCAGAGCCAAAGAACTATAAACTGTAATCTAGAACCCTTATCGAGTTTGTGATTCATATTGGATCATAGTAATTAAATCGAAGGAGTTAAAGGCTGGTGGATATGAATGTGCTGATATGCAATGAAGCGATGCGCCGATAGCCGATAAGCGGAGATCGGAGATCAGAGGTATCGGAGATCAGTGAAGCGCAGCAGGAAGGTCTCAAGGAACTACGATATGCGATAAGGATCGGGCCTAGAGTGGACCCAAAAGAATTCATAGGTGCCTGTGTAATTATTTTGAATTCCAGCCTTATGTATTTCAGAGTGGGTTTTCCTGTTGTTTCCTGTGTGTTCTGATATGAAGTGTAGTCCCGACTATTTAAGGCAAAAGCGTTATTTAGACACTTCTAATAGTTTTGAAGTCCAATTGTGCTATCACATATCGGGTGCAGAAGGAGTGATAAGAGTGTAGTGTGACCATGAAGGACTACAATCAGCGATTGCGATAAAGGTAAATCTCGGGAAATGTGCGGAGTCTGAGGAATAAGCGGAAAAGGTATGTTTATGCATGTTTATGTGTATTTCTATTATAAAAGGATTATAATAGAAATAAAGCTCCAATAGTTGAGTTTGGGGTTTGAGTCCGATATAACCAAAGTACAATTTTGGGACTTGGTTATATATGTGCAGCATAAGGATTAAAAAAGGTTTTTAGGGTGATTAAGTCCCGATAGTGAAAGGACATGAAGGGTTAGACTTTGTGGTTAATAAATAAATGTTTCCACATGAGATCTAATTAAGGGGGCCTTAAACCATTATTCCTTATCTAATGAAGATTTGATCGGTTGGTCATATTAATTCCTAGGGAAAATGGTTTATGCATTTCAATATGCATACTATGGATATATGCAGGGTAACCCTTTGTCAAAGTGGTATCAAAGCAGAACAAAGAAATTATGTGTGAAAGTTTCTTTGAAAGAATTTAGAACAGAGGTATGTGGAAAGATGTGTATGTAGGCAAGGGAGATCATATTCTAATCTGACAGTTAAGAGACCAGGGTAAAGCTGGGAGATTGGTACGATGAATACTAATCTTGATATTCCTGCATTTTGATAGAATGTTCAGATTTTGAGAAAAGTAGAGCAAGTGATTTATGGCCAATGAATTTGTATAATTGGAATTGTGAAATGTTTGAGATTGAAATTTGAGAAGAATAGTTCTATTCTCAGAGGCAAGTGAGTAAGAATTAAGAAGAGATTGCAGGAACATAAAGAATCCACAGCGATGTTTTAAAGAATGGAGATTCACTCGAATGCGAAGAGTGAATGGAGACTGCTTGTGAAATCATGCAGGTATTGTTTTATTTAACTCTAATTTGAGTTTTGTTGGATAAAGAAATAGATTGAAGATTGATAGTTGCAACTAATGAAGTATCTCAGCAAAAGAAGATCAAGTCTTAAGAAGCAGTAATGGAAGAAACTGGTAAGGATTTTTGAGTGGAAGAAAACTCAGCAAAGGATAAATTGTTGCCAATAGTTAAGATTTTCCAAGATATAGTTGGAATATTGGAAGAAAGAATCTGATTCTAAATCTGATTGACAGTAGCTGAATGTTGAAAATTTGTGCAGTGGAAACATGAAGATCTGTTGAACCCAATTTGCAGGAGTGGTGAGATCCTGAAGGTAGGTGAAGGTATGAAAATTTGTCTAATGATTAGAAGATATTGAATGAGTGAAATTTTAGAGCATGATTACAGTAGTTAAACTATAAGAGGGACTTTGCAAGTTCTTAAAGTAACAAAGCTTGAAGATAAAGCTGAAGGCTAGTGAAAAGAACAGTCCATTCAAAAGTGCGGGTGAATGGGAAGACAAGATTAGATAGAGATATTAAAGGTGAGATGATATGTTCTTATTTTAATTTGATTTGAAGATTGGAGAGTTGAGGTCTTTATATTGATGCATAGGTAGCAACAGGGGAAGGTGACACGGTTGCAATAGCCTAAGTGCAAGGAGTGCTCAAGAGAAGCTGAAAACAACTTCCAACTGCGGTTGGGTAGAAGCTATGAGGCAGCTCCACAATTGCGATTATGGGTAGAGTTGTCTTAGAGATAACAATTCCAACAAAAGAATTGTTGGGTAGAATTGTTAGTTAGCAAGAGGTTTGAGGAAGAACTAGAGAAATTCCAACAGACTGAGCTCAAAGGAGAGAATCTTAGTAAGGCAAAGATAGCAAGGAGGAGACTTGTTACTGCAGGGGTATTGTTCCAGCTCACAAAGGTAATTCCACATAGGATGTGATAAAATTGCTAAGGGAATGAAGGAAGTTGGTAAAATTTTCTAAGTGAAAGATGAGTTGGTCAGAACCAAGTATTTTATGGTGATTGAAATACAAGAAGGAAGTTGTGTTCTTAAGAGGTGCAAATAAGTTGAAGACTAGAAGGAGCAGAGAGAATTGCTCAAAATAGGTTCCAGCAAAGGACTAATACTTGCCAAAAGACCAAGTCCAAAGGAGAGATTGGTGAGGTAAGTGGCAGCAAGGAGGACTTGTTGTTGTAGAGGCTTGCGCAACTCATAGTGAAGTGAAAGGAACTCATAGAGATGGAAAGGATGATGACTAGTAACAGTCATAGTAAAAATTCTGAAAGAGATCACAACAGAGGACAAAAGAAGAAGGATGCCAAGGCAAATGGCATGAGAATGAATGACAAAGAATATGATAAAGAAATGGCTGAGATAATAGTTCAGTTTAAAGTAGTAATAGAAATGTTGTAGAGAAATGAGATGGACCACAAATATGGTTATGTCATGAGAAAGAAAGTGAAGTGGCTGAGGCTACAAGAGAAGAGGGAATAACAGGTGAATATGCAATTAATAAAGGAGCTAAGGGAACTTGAACAGATTATAGATGTTAAATTGAAGACAGAGAAGCTCGAAAGAGTTGAGCTACAGCAAAAGGAAGATGCTAAAGAAGATGTTGAATTTTTGGTATGTGAACCAGAACTTGGACCATTACTTTTTGAAAGTGATGAAGAGATAGAGGAGATGAATCATATGAATGATTCAAAGCAGCCAGAAGACTTGATGAATGAAGCATCAAATGAGACCAAAAGGTCTTGTATTTTTAAAATTAATGATTTGTGTATGATTGCAGGTCTGGAAGAAGATAGGTAGTCTTTTAAAGCTGTCAAAAATGTGGAAGAAAACCTTCCAGAAGATGAAAGTTTTGAAGCAGAATATGACAAGGAGACTGGAAAAGAATCAATTCGCTACAGTGGACAAGTGCTGAAAGACATCATTGAAATAGATGATGAGAAGGAGAGACTAGCTGACAGTCTCAAGAGTTTTTTGAGTTTGAACCAGCATACTGATATACTGATAGGAGAAGAGAGATCAGAGCAACATACTGAAGTGTTGCCAAAGAAAGAAGAGGTACAGAGGCCTTATATTTTTTATTATGATGATTGTCTTATAATTGAAGATTTTGTTGCAAAAAATGGAACATATTTGGCTCAGATGGATAGCCAAATGAAAGAAGAAGAGGAAGAACATCTACTAAAGGATGTTAAGAAATATTTAGCAGAGGAAGAAGGACCATGTGATGATGGGCCAATAACAAATGAAGAAATGGGAGATTGTGTAAAATTTCCAAAGTTTACTCCAAGTAAAATCATTGAGTTATATAGAGAGTTAGACTTTCAAAGGAAGAAGTTAGAAGAGCAGAGGATAGATGTTCAATATAAATTGTTGAAGAAGGATGAAAAAGAAGTTATCATAAATAATAATCAAGAAGAAGTTAACAGGTGCGGAAAATAGAAGCAGGAAATTGTTCTGAAAGACAATATAGCAGTAGCTAAAAAGGTGCAAAATAACAGTAAAGAAGAAGGTAAAGATGAAAGGGAGGCAATCAGGATAAGTGAAGAACAAGAAAAAAGGATATTTCATCAATCAAGAGATGAAAACAGTCAGCAAACTAAGGATATACTAGACAGAGAAATTGAACTGATAAGAAAGTTAATGATGAAAGTGTCTCAGAAGAAGACAACAACAAGAAAAGAGAGAAGTAACAACAAGAAGAAGACAACAGCAGACTATGAAAGCAGGGCAAGTGGAGCATTGCAGCATAAGGTATGGAGACCTGGAGAACAGAAGTAGACAACAACAGTAATAGAACAATGGAGAAGCAAAGGCAGGTTACAAAATAAAGTTTGGGATCCAGGAGGAATCAATTATCCAGACTTATGACCAGAAGGTCATAAATTTTCTTACTTGGGGAGTCTGATGTAGGAGCATTCAGCTCAAGGAAAAATCATTATATTTTAGTAGACATAGGGGGTCTTGTGTTTCAAGGAAGTTGGTTTCCTAAGTATTCAATTAATGTAATTATTAGGAGTTTTGAGTGATTTTAATGAGAGAAGCTAGAATAGGATTTAATTGAATATAGTGAGGCATATTTGTAAATATTCTCGAATGTAGGAGAATATGAGAGATTTAGGATAGTTGAGAGAACTAAGGGATTTGAGAATTGATTGTAAAATCCAGATTAGGAGTTAGTTCATGATTTTGTGGATTTGAGAGAATCCTTAGGGATGAGAAAGATATTTTAGGATGTTGTTGAGAAGATTATGGATCTAAACCAGGAATTGGTTTTAGAATCCCTTTTGTATAAATGTAAGCCAAAAAGGCATAGACAGGGGTTAGAGAGAGAAAGAGTTAGATAATTAGCCAGTTGATGTAATTGTAAGCCTTCGGGCAGATGATGAAACAAAGGCCACTGATATCAGAAGATCAGGACAAAGATAGAGAACTGTGTAAATGATTGTATGTATATGGAGATTAATTCCAAAACTGTGTAAGTGTATGTTTTGAGTATTGAATGATGAATTATGAGTGATTTAGTGTATTCTATGTACAGAGTTGCAGGCGGAGTTCGGTGAACACAGAGAGGAGAGTGAGACAGAGGATTGTAATGGATCGTTGTATCCATTCGAAGAACCCAATAAATGTTTAGAGGGATTTTAATAAAAGAAACACATATACTTAAGCTCAAGAGGGAGTACGCAGTGAAACAACAGAAGGACCAGAACCTTGAAGAAACCTGAAACCACAGTGAAACAGAAGAAATAGCATAAAAACATAAGTAAATAGAATAGCGGAGAAGTAAAGTGTCAATGCACAGTAGCCATCAGATCTAGAAGATCAACGGCAAGGATTAAGTCACAATGAATGGAGAAGTTGTGTCGCATCGCAATGTATCATGGGAATGAATAAACCCTGGCCTCAAGCGATCAGCGATTGTGACAAGCGATATCATCACTGACCATTGGATCGGAGCTCAGATCAACAGTGGAGGACAGCTCTTGAATATCACATTGCAACATTTAAATGGTAAGTGAATTCACTTTGGCTCAAGCGATATGCAACATGCGATTTAGGGGCGAACCCGATGAGCTGTAAACTGTAATGTAGAACCCTTATTGGGTCCGTGATTCGTATCGGATTGCAGTAATTAAATCGGAGGAGTCAAAGGCTGGTGGATATGGATGTGTCGATATGTGATGAAGAAATACGCCAATAGCCGATAAGCGGAGATCGGAGATCGGAGGTATCGGAGATCGGGGAAGCGCAGCGGGAAGGCCTCAAGGAACTACGATATGCAATAAGGATCAAGCCTAGAGTGGACCCAAAAGAATTCATAGGTGTCAGTGTAATTGTTTTGAAGCCTAGGCTTATGTATTTCGGAGTGGGTTTCCCGTTGTTTCCTGTGTATTCTGATATGAAGTGTAGTCTCGGCTATTTAAGGCAAAAGCGTTATTTAGATGCTTCCAATAGTTTTGAAGTCCGATTATGCTATCACATATTGGATGCAGAAGGAGTGACAAGAGTGTAGTGTGACTGCGGAGGACTATGATGAGCGATTGCAATAAAGGTAAATCTTGGGAAATGTGTAGAGTCTGAGGAATAAGCAGAAAAGGTATGTCTACGCACGTTTATGTGTATTTCTATTATAAAAGGATTATAATAGAAATAAAGCATCAATAGTTGAGTTTGGGGTTTGAGTCCAATATAACCAAAGTACAAGTGTGGGACATGGTTATATATGTGCGGCATAAGGATTAACAAAGGTTTTTGGGGTGATTGAGTCCCGATGGTGAAAGGACTTGAAGGGTTAGACTATGTGGTTAATAAATAAATGTTTCCACATGAGATATAATTAAGGGGGCCTTAAAACATTATTCCTTATCTAATGAAGATTTGATCGGTTGGTCATATTAATTCCTGGGGAGAATGGTTTATGCATTTCAATGTGCATACTATGGATATACGCAGGGTAAACCTGCGTCATCATCCATATCTGTCAATGTTGCAATCCATAAACTTGGCACAGTGTATTCCATGGTCATTACAACCTCCATCCCATATACCAATCGAAAAGCGGTTTGGCATGTCAACTTTTTACAACTGGTCCTATACGCCCAAAGGACTACTGGTATGCACACATCCTAGTAATTCTGCTTTTCGTTGCAAGCCTTAGTCAAGTCACTCTCCAAAATTTTGTTGAAGGCTTCTACCATACCATTAGCTTGAGGGTGATATGGCGTACTCTTTTGGTGATATATTTGGAATTTCTCAAGCATTCCAACAATTGTTTCATTTAGGAAGTGCATGACCCTATCACTCATCAAGCTCTTAGGCTAGCCAAACCTGGACAAAATAAACTCAAAGATGAACTTCGCAGTGGTATTTGCGCTATAGTCTTTTACTGGTTGTGCCTCCACCCATTGTGTCAAGTATTTCGTTTCTGTAATAATGAATTACACCGCGGTATTTTTCCCTGGTGGTTGGATGGGACCCACAAAGTCGATCACCCATTTATCAAATACCTACAAGGTTATTTGCAGATTTAATGGAAAATCATCCCTTTGCGACAATCTCCCCGTCCTTTGACAAGCATCGTACACCCTACAATATAGCTTTGAGTCCTTATGTATCATTGGCCACCAAATTCCTGCACACAGGATCTTTTGTGCAGTCTCTTTGCCTACACCCATGCATACACTTCTACTAGAATGATTAGTCGTTTGTACTCTGGGACATACTTGCACAGTATCTCATTCGAGCTCATTTTGTATAAGTGTCCGGTGATCACAGAGAAGTCAATCACGTGGACCACCAATTCCTTCTTTTGTTGTGTCAAATATCTTTCTGTGGTTTTTCCTGTAGACAAAAACTGAATTATATCGGCAAAGTGATCGTCTGCAACATGAGCAACAAAGATCTACACATCAGGAAATGCTTCTTCCAAACTCGTAGGCTCATCACTGGTCTTGATTCTGGATAGGTGATAGGGCCAACATTCAAGCGTCCTAGCTTCATGATCACCTCAAAATCATACTCTTGGAATAGCAACAAACATCTGCAAATCTTCCCCCCAAGCACAGTCCTATTGACCTAGTATTTTAGAGAAGAATGGTCTGTATACATTTTGAAGTCGGTGCCTAACAGATAGTGCCGAAATTTTTGTAGCACGTACACCATTGCGAGTCCTTCACACTTTGTAGTGGAGTAGTTCTTCTCCGCCTTCGAAAATTTCCTACTCGCAAATGCTATGGGGTAAGCAATGTCTCCTTCATTTGGTTGGGTCTGCACTGCACCTAGCACAATGAAGGATGCATTCACATGAACATGAAACTCATTTTTCCAATCTGGGAACACTAGAATGGGTGCAGTGACCATTTTTTCCTTCAAAATATTTAAACTGGTCTGGCAATATTAACCCTAGCAGAATGTTGTATCCTTCTTCAACAACTTCTACATTGGCGCAGTTATTTGTGTGTATGCCTTGATAAACTTCCTATAATACCCTATATGGCCTGGCATTGTGCGCAATCATTTTATGGTTTTTGGTGCTTCCAAATTAACAATGACAGTTATCTTGGTAGGGTCTACAATCAATCCCTACTTGCAAACCACATGACCCAGCAATATTCCATACAGTACACAGAAGATACACTTTTTCAGGTTAAGGGAAATCTGATATCTTCAATAGGTATCCAGCACAAGGCACAAACTAGCAACAGGGTGCTTGACCAACCCAAACATGGTCCAATCATCAAAGTACACTTCTAAATATTTGTGGATAAATTCTTTAAAATCCACAATTACCACTATGGAAAATATTGTAGGGGAATTCTTCAGCCAAATTTCATTGTGAAGGTGGTCTTACTTCGATCCTCCAACACGATCTTGATCTGATGGTACTCCGAGAACCCATCAGTAAATGAGTGAGCTTCCTACCCTCCAATATTCTCTAGCACTTCATCTGTAAATGGCATCGCGAATGGGTCAAAGACGCATTCATCATTCAACTTCCTCAGATCTATGCATATTCAAATTTCATCTTGCTGCTTCTTTTCCTGGACTAACATGGGACTTACCCAGTCTGATTCCTCCATAGGTTCAATGATCCCATCTTCCAGCATCTTATCCAACTCTTTGCACACATTTTCCTTATATTTGGGATTTAATCGGTAGGGGCATTGCTTTACAGGCTTCACGTCTGGCTTCAAAGTAATATTCATGCCACCCAAACCCCCTACTATCCCCTTTAGATCAGAAAACTTGGTGGGAAACAAGTCTTGATACTCGCATAGCAGCTTTTTGACCTTATCAACCATATCTTCATCCCAATAGTCACCTAAGTAAACTTCGACTGCGCATTTGATCCAATATTTACCTGCTTAGTCTTTGAAAGCTCTGATATGTCAGGGATTGCTATTTTGGGTCCCTCGACCTCACACTTTCCTTCAGACTCAGGAATATTTATGTTTCTAGGGTCGCCTTCGCCTTCTTTTGTAGTTACATTGTAAAATTCCAGCTCATGGTGCAACTGGGTATTCCAATTTGGCTAACCCATTCTACTGGTTCCTCAGGGACTTTACAAATCATAGATTTGATTTCTTGGAGCACCTCATCAATACATTTAAAGCCATATTCAAATTTGAATGTCAATAGGAAACTTGCCTTCAGGATATCCCATTCAGTCATCCCATGTCGCAGCTCAGTTTCCATATACCAGTTCATTGGAATGTTATCCAAAGTGTGACAAAAGATGTGAACCCATTCCAGTTGTAGTTCCTCTCCCCATGCCTAAGTCCATCATGCCAAATGTCTACACGGATCATCCTTTCTTGTGTATTTCTCCATCATACGGGTACTATCATACCCAAACCTTAGCTTCATCATTCACCTGTATTCTTTCCAATCGGCACTCGAAACTAATGCTCTTCTGGCACCTCCCTCTGAAATTTGTCCAAAAATAAGTTAAAATATTCTAAACCATCATAATAAGGTAAATTCCTTACCTCAATGGATATGCATTAGATCGATTTCATCAACATGTTACAACACAGTAAGGAGACTTCGTGTAATCAGTTCTGCCAATGCTTGAGCTCTTCATCAGAATCTGAAGTGCAGGAACTATCCCTATTCCAGGCAATCCATCCTGTAGGGTTGATCTAGTCCTCATTGCACACGGTGATTTTATATATCTTATCAAGATCGTCCTCCTCCTCATAATCTTGCACAGTTCGGTATATCACGCACCTTCAATTAGATCCAATGGAACAATGACCCAGAGCTCCTTTCTTTCGGATGTCATTCTATGCTTCTTAAGGTTAATAATCACATCCATATCAAAGGCCCAATAAATGCCTAGTAGTGCAAAGTAAGGGTTACTATCATCAACTATCTCAATCACTTCAAAGTTGGATAGGGCACTCGCTCCTTCAATATCCACCATGACCCCATACAAGTGCTCCGTAGGAATGGTCTTTTGCTGGTTTTCCATGCATAGCTGGATAGGATACCATTGTAGTGCAGGCCTCCCCATTCCTTCACATGCTTTTGAAGAACATTCACATCAGATTCAAGATATAGAATTACTTGGTCCATCTCATACTCCCCAATTTGCACAATTAGTCGCATCTCACGACCTGTTTGCTTCTTGCTTTTTCCCACTTTTCATACGGTGCACTGTTCTGGAGGAGTTTCAATCTTACATTTACAATTATCAATCATCTCCTATATCCCTTCTATCCCATAGCAGCTTCATACAAGTCTTCAAAAATGTTGTTAACAACGAAGGGTCTACATCTTTAGCTCTATTGTTTCCTCCAGGCTTCTCCTAAGTTCCTGAAGTAGAAGCTTTTGCAAAACTCTTTTTAGCTTCCATAAAAGTTTCCTTTGCATGACTCAGGTCGAATCCAACTTCCTTCTTAGCAACCTTATGTACCCATCCTTCATCTTCTGACTACTTCCCCATATCTTCTCTTGTGGCTATACCGCTTCATGTCACGATATTAATGCTGGGCTCCTCTTCGCGAGGCTCCATTCTCATCATTTGGATATTCTGCATGGGTGTTTGAGCTTTCTTTTCCTACATCTTCGCTATTAGTATGGGGAAATCTTCTATAACATGGTCAAACTACCGGCAATACTGACAAGAGGGGTGTGTCGGATTCTGATAGCCATTTGCAAAATGACCTGCCTCTCCACAAGTGTAACAAATAACCTATCTGTGACCCCTTCCAGCTCCTCCTCCTCATCCTCTTCCTTGGCCTTGCAACCCTCCATGCACTACACCTGCACCCTGATTCTAAGGCCATTTTCTTCTTGCATCCTATACATAGGGGTCCGCTCCATCATCAGTTCATAGCTCCGACAATTTCTCTCATCATTCCCAACCAATTTGCAGAAAATGCAGAACAACTGTTGTGGAGTTTCCACAAACTTCTATAGGATATGATAGTTATCCACCGCATGTTTCCTAGATATTTGACAGATAGCACACCATAAGGCTACTCTTGTACTTGGCCCAACAATGTTTTCTGGTTTCAGGGGAACGAGACCTCCCCCAATAAGGTAATTGTGATAAATTGGATAGTGGTCCTTATCATGACCATGGCCTTTACACTTCAGGCACCAAACTTCTGCGTGCACCTCAGGCTAAACTTCCTTTCCCTTCTTAAGACTCTGTAACTCCATGTGCAGGCTGACTAGTTGTGACTGAATTTATTGTACCCCCAAATTCGTATCATGCACAGGTGAAGCCTCCAATATCATGGAAATATCCAAGGCTTCAATTTTTGTTCTTATTTTCTATTGCGACAGTGGTAATCTTAGGTGAGGTAGGAAAGAAGCAATGTACGAGTTTCTATGTTGATCATCTGTGACTATCATATTAACCAGCTAAATTAGACACTTTAGTCTTTGATCAAAATCGCATGCAAACTCATTCAACCTCTGTTGAATCCTGTTAAATTATGTTACTGATTGGGCCTGTGATTTGGGTTTCTTAAACTCATTGTTCGCCGCTTATTGGGTTTCTAGGATAGTCGCGTTGGGTTTACCTAATAAAAACTTGATATACCAACTTAGCACTCTATCCTGTAACATTGTGACTAGTTGCGCTTTCCTCATATCTTCATCAGTAATATGTTGTGCCTTCCACACAGCATCTGCAACGAACCAAAATTGCTTAGGGTCTTTAGTCCCCAGACCCTTTAATACAGGCATCTTCATCGTTTTTTCCATGTTGAATGATGGAGGTGGAGGTCGAGGCGAAGGTGTAGGTGTGTGGGGTGGAGGTGAAGGTGGAGGTGGAGTGGATGGATGAGGTACCCCTGTGAAACCTTGGCTTACGATCTACAACTCGCTTCACGCTGTCCTTAGAATATTACCTTCATCATCACTATTAGACGATCCTAAAAATAGACTATATTTAGAGCTTGAATCTTCATTCCTTCTTAATGCTCTCCCACTTCGCATAGTCCCAAACATTAATTTAAAGGCATAACCCGCTTTTCACATAATAACATCTTAATCGAGGTCTTCAGGGATTTCAGGTACTTACCTCTTGGTCCCTTGAAAAACCTGTGCTCTGCTTTGCTATAACTAGTGGACATATCGATTGCGAACTCGGTAATGAATCCTCCCATAAGACTATCGATCAAGTGGTCGACAACCCGCACGATTTTGTTTTCTGAAGCCTCCAAGCGCTTCACTAGTTTTCAGGTCCACACAATAGGGTCTTCAAGCTTCCATGTACCCTGACTATCTGCTAATTTAGACAGCCACTCATGTAATTCACAAGGGAACGAGCAGAAGAATATATTGTGTTCGTCCATAAGTAGGTATCTATTCAGCCACTCTTCCTTCGATGAGCGTGGATTCCTATTCTCCTGAGCTGCAAATGCGTGTAGTTTCCAATCTATCCACTTTTCAATTTCTTTCTTAGTGGGGAACCACTTATCACACATTCCTCAGATAGATCTTGGTCCTGGCAACAAAACCATTTGTTGGCTTGATGGGCCCTGACCCAGGTTCAAAGTTAGTTGCACCAATGAACAAAGCCCTAAACTGCTGGCCCTTTCGAAAACAACCCATGTAGCACGGGTTGCAATCTCACCTGAAGCAATATTGGGGGATGAAAAAACTAAGTTTCTACATCCAGAGGTTCGTGTGATGGGTTCCTGAGGCTTCTAAGGCTTAGCTCTCTCTTCGCGAACCCTAACCCTTCCGAAACAGTAAATTACAGTAATTCACCTAAACATCATCTTGTATCTTCACGAAAGTCATTAAATATTCATAAAATCAACAAATACTACTGATCTACCACTTTCGAACATAATATAACCATTCATTCATATAATTTGCAATACAAAGCGAAAATACAGAAAATTGCAGAAGTAAAAATAGATACACGGATGCATAATCAATGGATTAAAATTGTCTTTATTAGGTGTATTCTTTCAAGTAAAGACCCTTTTTCCCTGCGCACTCAGCTGCAGGGGCCTGCGCACTCAGCCTGCAAAGTTACCAAGGTCTCCATGCACCCAGTTGCAGGAGCCTTCCCCTTCGCCTAAGTATAGGAAACAGACTTTCCTGCCTTAGCTTACTTGCCCAAACAATGAGCGTCTAGTTATGACTTATCTCCTAGACTCACTATGACCCTTATATCGATATATATATATATATATATTATTTACCATTACAATACCATGGTCTGCGGACCATGGATGGGTCTCAAAACTTCTTATGCCCTAACAACCCAAGGAAGTAAAGCCCCTTTTGACTCTTATTATCTTCGCACTTCGCTTCCTTAAATCACGGATACTTTACATTTGTACAAAAAGTAAGTACCAAAACTTGACCCCAGGGGACCCTATCCCAATGCTTGACTTTGATACCACATTGTAATACACCCCATACAGGCTTCCAGGCATATGTCACAAAATTTCAACCTCTATAAAAGATAAAATTTTAAAATTCCTTTTTAATATGCCTTTTCCATACTTTGACACTATAATTACTTATGCCTAATAGGGCTTTGATACCACTTTGTGGCATGCATGTCCACCACTGTGCCTACAGGGAAGGAAAGGCATTAAATATTTCTCACAAATTTTCATCATTGCAATATACTATACATCTCTAATATCATAATTCTTTTCCTTCACAAGTAATAAAACATTACACATATAAATAGATGAACAATTACTTGAAATTCCTAAGAAAACATTGCAGATTTGTAATAACTCATAAATATTTAATATTTATAACATTTTCAACAATAATTACACAATAATTTAACACATCATAAAATCCATAACCAAAACACTTATCTTTTATAAAGAATGTACAATAACTTTCTCAGGATGTGGGACATTCCTCTCAGCCATAGGCACTATTGAACTGAGTCTTTCTACAATAGACCATCCCTCTATTGAGGCCGTGAGATCATAGTTGATCCTTTGATTGACAAGGAACCATGTTATCTTCTGTGTTCTTGATTGTTGTATTATGTGCTTGATTTGAGACAATATTGTGTGCTTGATTTGAGATAGTATCCCTATATTATGTGCTTGATTTGAGACAGTATCAACTTCTTGGTTATACTCTGTAGATGTGGTGAAAGGATACAAAATTCAAGGTGTTCTTTAGTTCTTCTGCAAACTGGAGTTACCCATGTAATTGAACACTTTCTGATTTTTGGAAGCTAGAGCTTTGTATCTAGTCAATAACTAGTTTGGAGTCCCCATATATATTTAGGCTTTTGAGACCTCCTCCTCTTGCTAAGTTCATTAGGATGGTGGTGGCCTCTACATCTGTAAAAATATTTATGGTGGCACCTAATCCACATTCAAAGTTCATTACAATGGTAGTAGCCTTTACTTCTACAAAAATATATGTGGCAACACCTAATCCACATTCAAAGGAGATTGTCTTTGTGTTCAGATTCTCTGGAATAATCAGAATCCCCCACCTCCACTCTGTTTTGAGTCTCTACTTTCTGCCTCATTGAAGAATCCATAAGGAGTATTAAAGTTTAGGAGAGATTTCAGGGGATGCTAGTTTTCTTTGTTTTTTCTTGCTTTGAGCCTTTGTGTTAGAAAATGTAGGCTCTCTTGACTTTAGGGAAGGTTCCCACTAGAGACTAATTTGTCTTGGAACAAGGTCTCATTCCTTGTGAGCCACATTTCCCAAAGGACAAAAGGTGGCAGGGAATAGTGGCTCTTTCTAGGCTCATTGTTTTTTATCCAGGTTTCCAGGGTTGCTTCAATTGATTCTCCTTCCTAGCTTGCTTCCATTTCCACCAATGTGATATTTTGAGGTTGTCCAGACTCCACACTTCCTTGGTAAAGGGACAATTCAAGAAGAGATGCATGACACTTTTGGAGCTTTCCTTACATAAATAGTAAATACCGAGTCCTTGTCAAGACCCTTAGTCTCCAAGTTTCAGATTTTAATTTCATGAAAAGGAACTAGAAAAGCTCATTAGATGTAGATTTCTATGGATTTTAGTCACCAAGTGTCAGATTTAAATTTCATGTAAAGGATCTATGTTATATTGTAGTAGGAAGTTCACCTTTATGGTGAAGATAAGAGTAGACTTGCATTAAAGATGAAGTATCTAATAGAACATCCCATACAGACACTGTCATGAGGAACGAGTTATATTTGCGGACAAATCTAACCTCCCTAGGAGTCTAAGACTCTCTAGTGACAAACAAACCAAACAAGAGCTATCCTTCTCTAGATACACATCATTCTACAAGAATTCAAATGTTTTCGATCTTACCTTAGGTCCCACGCTTGTTGTAGCAGTCCAGCCTTGCTGATCCAGATGAGCTCCTCCTTCACTTTCAGACCTGCATACACTAACAAAGCAAACGATTACATAGCATCTGAATATTCATTATAAAATAAAGCATATCTATCATATTGACCAAGGAATACATGAAATAATTCATTAACAAATCATTGAGAAGAATGGACTTATTTGTATTAAATAATCAAAGGAACCATTACAACCTGAGCCTTGGTGTTGTGCAAGCTCCTCCCAGGGTCCAGCAAGAGATTTCCTCTACTTTGACAAGCTCACCCACTCCCACTATGGCAACAAGGAAGGATAGTGATCTCTCCTCACAAGTCAACAAATGAAGTCCTAATTCCAGCAGCATCTACCCTTTAGAATGTTCAGCTTTCAACCTTCCCTTCCTTTGGCCCAATGCCTGTATTTATAGTATTCTAGAGGAGGTTATTCAGTTCCAACATCAATGGGATACTCCCTCTTTTGGATGGGGTAGCTCCTCTCTTGATGGGATAAACTCCTCTATCATAGGGGTGCATGAACCATATGGAGGCGCTCAATACACGTCAAAAACTCTTCTAGAAGGCTCTAGAAGTGACCACAAGTAACTTTTTAAAGATGAAACTTGCGCCTTTTGACCTTTACAGGGGTACGCACCAAACCTTTAGCTTACAGAGCGTATAAGGACGCAGGTCTAGTGTATTTGGAGTGCGTACACGCAGGCAAGGTAGAGAGAACCTGCGTACCCAGAGATAAACATGTTTTCAAGTGACTTTCTCTCTCTTTGAAGTTTTGACATGAAGAGCAGAGGTATGGGGCTTGACAAAGAGGACAATGTGGCTAATGATGAGGCCATATAGACTGCAGATAGTCAAGGTGACAAATTTCAGTGTAACAGATTGCCCCCTAAAGTACGAAGCCTGTAATATATAAGGGTGTTAAGTCATATAGGAAGGGTGAAGTACTTTATCATTTCGAGGATCATCTTTCGGAGAGCCCGGTTGGAACCTGCAATTTTCAACACAAAATACATGTAAAATATCATATCATACTGAGGTAGACATTCCCATACTCAGATCAAAACTTTAACTATGGGACTAACTATTCTGGTACAAGAATGATTTCATAATACATCATAATCATAGACTCTTGTAGACACAGTATGGACGCAGCCATCTGTTTATGATTGGTCTACAACATAATGAATACAAAAACTCCTCGCAGCCTGGATGGTAGAAACTAGATCCAGGGTCTTCATTTCTGTTCCCCGAATTGGTACGATTCTAGCCATGTGAATGAATGAGTCGATGTCGAATCATGGTAGAACCACTTGTATTACCGGTCAATGATGTTAAATCGTTAGACAAGTGTGGGAGAGAAACCCCAGTAATGTCAATGGTTCTCAAAGTACCCAGCACAATCCATGAGATGTGAATGAAAGAGTCGATGTCGAACATTTCATGGAATCCTTCGATCGCAAGTCAATGATGAAAACTGACGTCGAAGGCGAGAAACCTGCCATTTGATGCATGCAGACTCCAAGGTACTGACGATTCCTAAGTCAACTTTCTAGATAATGTGCTGATGTCGATAGAAAGCGACTCGTTGCAGGCAAGCCTGCCACGCGAAATCATAGTTCAAGTTGAAGAAATGTTGCTGTAAGGACTGACTCAATGATGATATGATGGATG
>APFE030314642.1:147399-168316 GCA_000404065.3 Pinus taeda
GTCTCACCATACCAGAGCTCATGAGGAGTTTGAGTGTTGTTCACTCAGACATTTGTTTTGTTGAGAATAACAACCGCAGCAAATGCAGCTTCACCCCAGAAGGTTGTGGGAGTTCCAGACTCATCAATCATAGCACGAGCCATTTGTTGAACCGTTATGTTCATCCTTTCCACTACTCCATTTTGCTGAGGAGTCCTAGCTATAGAGAATTCCCTTCTTATTCCATGTTCTTCACAGAAATTGAAAAATTCATTTGAGGTAAACTCCCCACCTCTATCAGACCTGAGGCAATTAATTTTGTGATATGATTCATTTTCAGGCAAGGCTTTGAAAGATTTGAATTTGTCGAATGCTTCATCTTTGTGCTTCATAAGTTCTAACCAAACCATCCCGGAGAAGTCGTCTATGAATAATATAAAGTATTCTTCTCCTCGAGGTGACCTTGTCCTAAATGGACCACATACATCTGTATGGACTAGCTCAAGAGGCTTGCTAGCTGATCCTTCCTTCTCAGGGAAGTTAGTTATGGTTTGTTTACCAAACTGACATGATTTGCATATAGTGTTGTCTGGAATTTTGATATCTGGAACACCACGAACTACCTGGTATTTGCATGCGTTCCTTATTTGTGAAAAGCTTAGATGCCCCAACCTCTGGTGCCATAACCAGTGTTCATCATCCTTGCTCAAATAGCATTGTTGTTGTCCTTCTTCAAATGTGTATAAATTATTTGGAGTTCTTTTGCCTTTGATCACTGTTTTTCCTGTATCAAGATCACGAACACTACACCCATTTTATCGAAATATTACCTCAGCTCCTTTATCGCACATCTGACTGACACTCAGTAGATTATGCTTCAAGCCATCAACATACAAAACATTTCCAGCTCTGACCTTTTCTTTCAATTGAGCAGTGCCTTTTCCTTTTATGACTGCAGGGGTATCATTTCCTAAAGAAACTTTCTTTCCCTTTTCTAAAACACTATATGATTCAAGTTTTTCTTTATCACCTGTCATATGCTTTGAACATCCACTGTCAATGTGCCATTGATTTTCTTTTCCTTCTACATATAAAGCTATCCCACATATTTCTGGTTGTGGTTCCTTCATTCTCCATGTTCTAGAACTTGAGGTTTGTTTCTTCTGAGTTGTCTTCCAAAAACTGCTCCTGCATTCAGAATCTTCATGACCGAAGTTATTACAAATAGAACATTCAATTTCATTTTCAAGGGTGGAAAAGTTGTTATAGGTCCTTTTTGTGATTCTAGTCATACTTCTTTGTTTTTGAGCTTCTCTAGTCATGATTGTCTTATAGGCAACACATTGAGCTGCTTTGTGGCCAAAGTTATGGCAAGAGAAACATTGGCCATTGAAGAAACTCATCCGATTATCAAATCTACTTGCCAAATGATTGTAGTTTCTATTGTCATCCATTCTTGAGGGAAATTGAGAAGATTTTCCCTGTGGTTGGTTGTAGCTTTTGTTCATCCTTAAGGTGGATTGCCCCTATTTTACCTGGTAGTCTTTGTTTATTCTTGATGTAATTCGTCCCTATTTTACTTGGTGATATCCATTGGGCTTTTGCTCATTCCTCCTTGCTACATCGAGATAACTCTTTGAGGTGGATGCTTGAGATGCTTCTCCATTATACCCTAGACCAGTCTTGATTAGTGGAGAACGCTGTACATTGATAATCTCATCTAGAGTTTTAGATCCTTTAACAAATTTAAGATTAAGATCCTTTGTTTTCTCAATTTATTTTCTAAGGCTAACAATTTCACATTCTAACTTCTCAAGAAATTTTTCTTTTTCATCAAGTTGGAATTGCAGAGTATCAATGATCACATTATTTTCTTCTAAACATGTTTTGAGTCTCGAAATCTCTTCACAAAAGCCATCCACATCTATAGCATCCATGTAATCATCATCTTCAAAGGCCATTAAAAGTTTATAGTTATTACCTCATTCATCTTCATCACTATTTGAAACACCATCACTATCTTCATGAGTGTAGTAACTTTTCTTAGTTGCATTCTGTTTCTTGTTCCATCTAACAGGTTCCTTCCCTTCGTTAGATTTATCCTTATGAGGACATTTGGCAGCATAGTGATCGACTCTCCCACAAGCAAAGCATTTGAAAGCTAACTTACCTCTAAATCTTCCAGTACCCTGTTGAAGGTTTTTGACAAAATTTGATTCTTCTTCCTCTTCTGACGCATGTCCTAACTCATAGTAGTTTCCTTTGCCTGAAGCCTTGAAAGCCATTTCTCTCATGTCTGATGGCCCTCCTTTCCTCATTTCATAAGCAGTTAGAATCCCGTGAAGCTGTGACATTGTAAGGTTTCGTAGATTCTCCTTTTCTTCTATTGCAGAAACTTTAGATTCAAACTTAGGGGACAAATATCTTAGAACATTTTCAACCACAACAACCTATTTTATTTCTTCACCCAAGTTTTCCATACAATTAACAATCTCATCCACACGAAGGAAATAGTTAGCCACACTTTCATCATTATGCATTCTGAGATTTTCATACTGAATCCTGAGGATTTGAAGTTTTTCTCGTTTTACCTGATCATCTCCTTCATAGCTCAGTACAATCTTGTCCCATATTTATTTTGTGGATTTATACTACATAACCTTGACGAATTCTGATTGAGATAGACATCCTAATAGAGCATTGATTGCCTTTGCATTTGTTTCATATTTCTTCTTCTCAACCAGATCTGTGGGAGTTGTTGATGGAAAAGTATACCTTGTATCTATGATATCCTAGACTTTTGTACCAAGAGATTGAAGATAGGCAGTAACTCTTACCTACCAATATACAAATTTTTTCCCATCAAAAATCGGTGGCCTAATTGATGCTTCCCTCTCGTAGTTGCTCATGATGAAAGAACTTCCTTCAAGCAATCAAGCTTCCTCTGAAGGACCTGCTCTAATACCAATTGTTGGAAATAATACTAAGAGGGGGGGTGAATCAATATTATCAAGTCAAATATTCCTTTTTCAAACTCAAATGATATACGCTACTTCAGTTAATTAAACCCGCGTATATACGCAACTATGCAGAAGGAAACCCGCGTATACAAAGCAAACTTTTAATTTACTTTATCTTTCTGATGTTGATTGTTGATCTGTGTTTCAGAATCAATTAACTAGTAACCAAAAACATTAAAACAGAAAAGAAAGACAATCACACACAAGAACACAAGATATAAGGTGGAAACCCAATGTGGGTGAAAACCACCTACTGCAATTCATCTCTATCTTTTTAAATTAGAAACTTCTTTTACAATGTACTGGTGCAGTCCTTTACCGGTACGCAAGCTGGAACCTACAGAGAGCTACAACCCTCTCTCATTCTCCAGCTTCTCCTGGAAAGGTGCTACAACCCCCTTTAGCTCTTGCACTAGCCAAGATACTAGTACGTAGGTGCTGGCCTACAGAAGGCTACAACCTTCTCTTTCTTCCAGGGACCACGTTTCATAAATTTTCAGACTGGATCCATGAACATCAATCAATCATCAAGAATTTCTCCATCAACTAATCTCCTTTTCACCAATTAGATCTGAATCGAGTAGATACTTCTCTGAAAGCTATACCCAAAACACAATACCAGAAAACACACACCAAAATCTGAACCCAGAACATAGCAGCAATAAGCAGAAGCAGCTAGATCACAACTCAAAATATATACGTTATTTCAATAACCTGCAACATGCGTGCATATGCTTTTGTGTTTGGAACAACCTGCGTATACGTTGTTTTCATTCACTGAACCAGCGTGTATACGCGTCTTCGCTTCACTGAACCTGCATACATATCTATAAAGGATAATTCGCTCTTTCAGATATTCAAACACTAATTAACCCAGATTATCAGTGTTATAGATCAAGCAAGCGCCACCTATAACAGACCAAAATCATACAAAGATACTATCATTCAAGCTTAAATATTATGACCCATCAATAGGACTTATCCTTCTCTTTACACTAAGGTTCCTCCTTCATTCAGATCTAGATCTGCACCATAACCCAATTACCAGTATTCCAGATCTAGCACTTTATCAGATATTCAATAATAATTCATATGATACTTTGCCACATGATCTCCTTACTCTTTTATAGTCTTAGGCCTTCCACAGTACCACGGTCCAAAACCATAATAAACCAATACCACGGACCCAATACTTGGCATCGACACTTCTAACGAGGTACCATGGTCCAAAACCATAGGTTCAAATACCAAGGACTAACTACCACGGACCAAAGGTAAGTTCTCCAACATATACACGCTTTTCTTTGTGTGAAAGTGCGTGTATACACAACGTGCCTTTGTAACGTCTAACATCTGTGTATATGCGTCTTCGTCTAGCTGAACCTGCGTGTATGTCTTTTCCTTCATTCTGAAAGCCTGAACTGAGATCTGTTACCAAAGAGAGTTGCCATCAAGGACAACATCTGTGCCATGGCTCCAAACCTGTGCCATAATGCCAACAAATGAGGATGACAATCCTCCCACACATTCTCAGGATCCTCCTTCAACTCCTTAGCTTCCAAAATGGGTCTATGCTACTAGGGATGCAACGAGTGCTCTTGCTAGTGATCCTATAGATCAACAACGTACATGTTCTCAGTTTGATAGTTACTCTTCTTTACTAGGTCAAGCTTCAGCTAATTATGATCCTGACACATTTGCATAAGCTTTAGGCCATCCATATTGGAACACAACTATGAATGAAGAATATCGTTCATTATCGGCAAATGATACATGGGATCTTGTTCCCCTTCCAAAGGGATGAAAACTTGTTAGATGAAAATGGGTTTACAGAACCAATTATGGACCAGATGGAAAAGTTGATCAACATAAAGCTCATCTTGTTACTAAGGGGTTTTCACAAGTTGAAGGCATTGACTATACTGAAACCTTCTCCCCTGTTGCCAAAATGAACTCTATATGCCTTGTTCTTTCCCTTGCTACCTCTTTCAAAGGGGAAGTCCATCAAATGGATGTTAAATCTACCTTCTTACATGGGGACTTTCATGAAAAAATCTATATGGAACAACCTACTAGCTTTATACAAACAAACTCTAGCCTTGTATGTCAACTTAAGAAAACCCTTTATGGTCTTAAGCAAGCCGCTTGGGCTTCGAATGCCAAAATGGATAGGTTTCTTTTAGAAACTAGATTTTCTAGGTGTCATTCTAACAATATTGTCTACACCAAGAAAGTAGGAAAGTCTCTTATCATTCTTGTTCTTTATGTTGATGATCTCATCTTTATTGGTAGTGATCCCAACCTTATAAACCATGTCAATTCCAGCCTTAAAAAGAAGTTTGAAATGATAGGCTTAGGACACTTGCATTATTTTCTTGGTCTTCAAGTCTTGCAATCCAAGGAAGGTATTTCCCTTTCCCAGTCTAAGTATGCATGTGATCTTCTACGCCATTTTCACATGGAAGATTGTAAGCTAGCCCCTTCTCCATTTTAGTCTGGAGCCAAACTTTCAGTCACTTGCACTTCCCCTAAAGTTGATGCTACCTTATATCGTCAACTTGTAGGAAAACTTTTATATCTGACCCATACTCGTCCTGACCTTTCCTTTGTTGTTGGCCTTATTGCTTGGTTTATAAAAACCCACATGAAATTCATTGGAAAGAAACTAAATGAATATTTTGTTATGTTCGAGGTATAGTTCAGTTTGGGATTCATTACAGTGCAGAAGAATCTCCTCTATTGGTTGGTTTCATTGATTCTGATTGGGCTGGTGACCCTGATGATCGGAAGTCTACTACAAGCTATGTGTTCACACTTGGTTCAGGACCTATTACATGGGCTTGCAAGAAATAGTGCCATTTCTCTTTCTTTAGTAGAAGCAGAGTATCGTGGTGCTGTATAAGCTATTAAGGAATCTTTGTGGCTTCGTCAGATCCTATCAGAGTTTGGCTTTCAGCAGCAGTATCCGACTACACTTTTGTGTGACAATCAAAGTGCCATTCAACTATGCAAAGATCTAGTCCAACATCAGCGCAAAAAACACATTGAATTGAACATTTACTTCATCAGAAAGCCCATTCACTACCATCTTCTTGAAGTACAATATTGTTCAACAGATGATCAAGTTGCAGACATCTTTACAAAGGCTCTCACAGAGGCAAAGTTTACTAAACTTTGATTTATGGTTGGAGTTCAAGAAGTTGTCAATAAGGGGGGATTGGCTCTAATGCCTCCTTCCTCCTCCTATTGTGTCTTATTTGTACATCCTTCAATCCTATCCCAAGTTGTTCTTAAGGGGGGATGTTAGGATATTTCGACACATAGGAAATATTTAAGTATAACTTGGTCTAGTATAACTTGGTCACGATATGTAGTGATCCAATGGTTCATTCTCTCCTCGGTATTACTGACACTTGATCAGTGGCTTAACACCTGATTGGTCCATGATCTTTGTTTAAAGGGCATGGAGGGTAATTTGTAGCGTAACTATTCATGAGAGAAGCTTATGTAAATTTTCATTCTTTTATTAATAAATTGTCTGAAGTGGTCGCATTGGCTCAATTCGTGGACTGTTTCCCTCTTTGAGGGTTTTAACCACGTCAACAATACTGATGTATTGATCTATGATTTGTTTGTGAGCAGTGTCCTTTGGTGTTTTGTTTAAGGAACTTACCCTGTAAATTCCTACAAAAATTAATGGTTAGTGCTCCTTCCAGTCGATGTTGGTAAATATTTGGTGGTTGTAGATCCATTCAATTGTAGCTAATAAATCAGGGATTTGTATCTTCCTCCTTGTTCTAGCCAAAGAATTGTAACAAAAATTTGTAGCCTACTTTGAGATGTAATTAAAAAGTAGTTTCTGAAGAATTTAGTTTTTCTTTGTGTTCCACTAATTATTGATATTGTTTCCTGTCATGCTTATTTAAAATAAATTATTGAAATTAATTTTTGGTGTCCTAATGTTCTTACACAAATTGAAGGAAAATTTTAAAGTGATAAAAATTTCCTACAATAGTGATGATCCCCCCTCTCAGTATTGTCTCGGTTCCCAATAGGTACCACTATCAGAAATTATTTTTCGTGTATCTACCTACACCACCACCATATGTCTATTTTAGAATACCCACAATGAAGTGTTGATTGCATTTTTTCCCATCTCTATTTACCCTATTTTTTCACCCACATCTCTATGGTACAACTCAAGGAGTATATCTCTCCAATGAAGTTTCCACTCTAGAAACTCTATGTGATTATTTGCAACAAAAAACAGATTACAGCTACCCATATGCTTATAAAAATCTTGATGAAATCCATGAAAATTTATCCGGCCTAAGTTCATTACCTAACTAGATGTCCAAATTGACGATCATGCAAAGTTAGATACCTACTTCATAATTCTTGGGTTACCAAAGTTTGGACTAGTGTCTCCAAAAGGAAGTGGATAAATCATATAATTCCATTAGGAATGAACCCACCTTGCTTATTCATTATCAAGTGACTCACGTGTGCACATATTTCCTATACTCAATCTTAGCAAACTTCATGGCTTCCACCCCACAAGATGGGTCACTGAGATGGAACGTTACTTTTCCCTACATGGCATCATAGATGAGTTCATGAAACTTTGTGTGGATGTCTTATTTTTTTGGATATTATATGTTAAAAATGGTGGTAATAAGATAAAGAATTTCATGGGGGTTATATTACTTTGACATAATTTTAATTAGACCTATATGCATGATTTGAAATAAAAACTTTTATTTGGATGATTGACCAAACTTAAATAATATGGAATAGCCAAAGATTTCATATTTTCTTTTGATCAACTATCCATATGCACCAAGGGCATGTATAATACATTTTTAAAGAATGCCTTATCAGTAATGTAATAAATAGATACATGAACAAGTATTAATGGATTATCCTACTAATTGATTGGAAGCCTCTCAAAGAGAAAAATAATAACCAAACTAGTAAATTGTTTTAAAAAAAATCCCCATTTATACATATCCTATATTACACCCCCCAACCCTGACCTACCCCACTAACCCACCTTACCACCCCACTAATCCATTTTCATCCTCTTATATAAGTTTTAAACCTATATAATGAGCACATGAATTGAGAGAATAATAACATAGAAAATAGATACATTATAGACAAAATAAACACAATTATTTACTCTAAAAACCCTTAACTAAGAAAACCAAAAAACCTTGTAGTCACTCATATAACTTTCTCATTATATTAAATTTATCATTTGCAATACAATATATAATATTTTCTTGCATAAAAAACCCTAATATATGAACTCAATTAGATTATAACCCTAATTCCTTTACTGGAATTAGATTACAATGGGTCAAAAACCTTTGGCCAAAAAAACAAAAAAAGGACAAAAAAAAACAAAAACAACCTATTTTTGTTTCTTTGAGGGTCTCATCCCCCACCACACTATTGCATATAAGAACTAAGTATAGAATATAACACATTCCCAATAGATCCACCTCTCAATATTGATAAGTTAACTTATGTCGAAATTACATAGTGTCAACTTAAAGGTCTTTACTAGAATTGTGATCATAAATATTCCCTTTAGCATAAATGTAAGGAGAAAAATATTCTTTAGGGGCATTTTAGAACAAAATTTCTAAGATAATCCTTAATTTGTACCCTCAATGATCCTTCATCTATTTGTTAAGTCATTCCCTTTCTTGATTTCTAGAATGTTGATTTTTGAATCTCCCTACATGCCTTCAATAATTTTTCTACTCCCCAAACTATTAAATTGATTGGCTACATCAAAAATTGCAAAGTCATTGTCGTAATAAATATAGGTATCATCGATAACTTCATTAGTTAATTTGTAGCCCAAGAAACACACTATGAGATCTTTAATATGAAAATTTTAAATAATGATTGCCAATAGAGATGTTATTAATTGTGGTGGCCATTGTGAAAATATGAAGCTTCAAATGGGTGATAATTCGATGAAAAACCACATGTTTTCTATCGGATTTTATCTTTATGACATTGTATTTGGTGTTGAATGGTTATATAAATTAGGGCCCATCACCATGGATTTCTGTGAGTTATACATGTGTCTCGAAAAGGAGGGATATAACTACAATTTCAAAGGAATTAAAGTAAACTCACAAAATATCATCAACTCCCCACTATATGAAAAACATATTATACAAGGTCATTCATGCATTTTGTCTCAATTCCATGCCATTCAAAACTTTGAGATGCATTTTAAACCCATTCATTTTACGATATCATTAGTATTGGCTAAACATCTTTCCATTTTTCAAACTTCTAGATCACAACCCCATCCCAAGGTGAGTGTTATCATATTATTCTACTCATACAAGGTTGCCTCCCACCCTATGTATGCCCATATTACCATCAATTCCCAAACTAAATTAAATAGAAAAAATATTTTAAAAGTTGCTAGACATTAGTGTCATCCACCCTATTACTAGCCCTTATTCTTCATCAGTCATTATGGTCTCCAATAATGAATGCACTTGACACATTTTTTTAGACTTATGAGCCTTGAAAAAGTTGATATTCAAGGATAAATTTCATATTCCAATCATTTATTATATTTTGGATGAGCTCAAGAGTTCTCAATTATTTCCAAACTCAATCTCCATGCATATTATCATTGCATTTGCATGAAGGAGGAAAATATTAGTAAAATTACTTTTCATAGTCATAAAGGCCATTATGAGTTCTTGGTGATTTAATTTGGCCTCTAAAATTCACCTTCCACCTTTTAGAATATCATGCACAAAATATTTATACCATTTATAGATAGTTTATGCTTGTGTTTTTTACAACATCTTGATCTACCATAAAACTTGACAATTGCATGCCACCCATGTGTATCGATTCTTGAAACTACTTGATGGTCATCAAATATCTATTAAAATATCCATATGTTCCCTTACTATATCTTAAGTGGAGTATTTGGGCCATATTGTACTTACTCTTTTTTATTTCACTAAGACATTTGTCTTGAAATGTGATTCCTTAGCTAATGGTATTAAAGCAATTTTCATGCAAGACAGACATTCAATGGCTTTTACCAACAAAAAACTATGTCGAAGGAACTTGGAAAAATCAACTTATGAAAAGAAGCAAATGGAAATATTGTGTGATGTCAATATATGACATTCATACATGTTCGATGAAATATTCTAGATCAAAAATTTATCATTGCAATCTGAAATACCGGTTTTTATAAGGACATTGTTATCCCATAGGTTTATTTAGAGATAGTCATTATACAATTGGTCTTGTCCCATAGAGTCCTATGTTGTCATGGGATACTAATCATTAGCAACACCTTTTATGTTGCCTAGTCTATCTACCATACCATAAGGCTTTCTATGGATGTGAGAGGGAGTGATACAGGAAACATTTTGAAGCATCAAGACAATGAAGGCTAGCATAGAGGAAAGCCACTAGTTACTGGAGGCCCTATCTATATTTGAGCCATAGAGTAGTCTATTGAGGGCTTGAATAATAACGGTTTATCCTTTCACTAATAAGCCATGAAATTTTACGTTGATGGCTAATGAGAAACTCTTGATTAGTCCATCTAGTGGTGTTTCACCCTAAGTAGATATAAAAGACATAAATTATGTTACTATGACTATACGTAAACACCCCATCGCACCTGTAGGTATAGGTTATGTTTGGTTGCACCATTAAAATTGATCTTGATGCATTTATCAAGGAGTCTATTCCAAGAGTCTAGGGGTCTAAGGACACATTTCGTTAGATCAAGTGGTAGCATGAGGCTCTTGTTTGAACTACCATTCCTAGAAGTTTAAATGTTCTTGAACTTGAGGGTTATTTACATTTTCTAGTTATGAGGAGGAACTAATAGATTCAAAAATTTAGGTATGGATTGTGAGCCATATATCATCTTATGTTGTTTATTATTGCCCAAAAATCCTATAGTTGAATTCCTTCCATATGGTTCAAAGAATCTATCCTAGAAAGATGCACCATGCATTATTTAGTATGGGATTATGCAATGGAGTCTATCTCTAATTTTTTAATTATTATTGAATACTACTCATGTTATTTTATGATTTTCTAAATATCACCATTCCTTAGTCCCATATTTTGTTACCTCCATGTCATTGTTGAGTAGGTCCTTACTTCTCTCCTCCTAATTTCCACACATGTAATGAAATGATGAGCATGTGAATCATTTGGCTACAAGGTGGTCATGTGTGAGTATTTTTCTTTGAGCCAAGAACCAAAGAAATTATAAGGCCATAGGCCATAGTTATACATTACATATTATTTCCCATATTACATTTAATTCTATATTGGTGTGGTTGGCTTCTTGATCATAAGCCTCTTTGACATTGAAATTACCATTGGTGTATACAAATAATGTCTGAAGAAACGAAATCCCGATTGTGCTATTTTATGAGCCCATTAAAGAGATTGAATATATTTAAGAATTATGGCCATTTTAGCTAGAACAGATAACATATATAGGGGCATGGATTGCATGACATATTTGATGAGAGTAATTTTTTCCATGAGGGTGAGAAAGTAAAAGGCTCAACTAGACAATTTGTGTTCTTTCCTTGGGAGTATGTCCTCCAAGGAGATATTTCAAAAAGCATTTTCCAATAGTGGGGAACATAATCATTTGGATAGAAGGGAGACTCTTTGGAAAAAAAGTATTCTATCTATATTATGTTTAATAGTTAAGGCCATATTGATAATGAAGATGAGGTATTCACTTTCGTTAACAAGGGCTTATGAATCCAACATGGTAAAGATTTTTAACCAAGATACAACCTAATATTAATGTATCATTAATTAAGTAGAGGTGGCAAAGACGATCCAAACAAGGGTGACATTTGATGCCTTTGAGAGTGTTAACAAGTATAGAAAATACTAGGGACCTTCTCAACCCTTCAATAACATGGATCAAAATGAATGTGGAAAGAGGGTCTTCTTGTTTGGTAGCCTTGGAAGTATTGAAGGTATTGGAGGGAGATCCATAAAAAATGTCAGAGAAAGAGTTAAAGGAGATGAGGTTCCAAACCTAAGAAACCTAGGATTGACATAATCTAAATTCTTTTAAGAGTTGGTCAAGTTTGTTAGTGTGAAAATTCCTGGAAGGTGTACCAAAACTACTTCACTTAAGTCACTAGGTGACAAGTGACCCTAACAACAAGTTGATGGTTTCTATCATCCTAGATCTAAAACACAAAATAGAAAACCTGCAGTAAAAGAAGATATAACCCAAAACAGAAAGAAGCAATATAAAGAATCCAGTATAATAACCCAATTGGAAAGACAATTTTAAAAGAATTAATATTTTATTAATAACATCTGGTGAAGGAGATCTATACATTGGTCTGTAAGTTCCCCTCCATGGGATGGGTCCTTTGATATCCTTGATGCTTCAGAAAATTAATCTTCCCTCTCAATGTGAAAAACCCAAACAAAAGTGAAGAAATTAAAAAGGAAGCTCAAGAAGAATGACAATAATGTTGACGATGATTATGATCATGGTGAGGAATGAATGAAAAACCCTCTTTATATAGCAAGTATGGAGTTAATCTCGAAAAATGGAGAATAATAAAATATTATTGACCAAATTTAGATCTAACTACTTAGAATACTTTATTATATTTATTGGAGAGGGAAAAAGTATTTAAAATGGTTAAATTCCTTTATTTAGAAATAATTAACAAATAAAATGATTTATTAATTATTTCACGAGAAACAAGAAAGGTGTTAAATCAAAATAATTATTAAATAGTGATTTAATAATTATTCTAATAACAGAAATAAGGAAATTCAAATAAATAATTATTTATTTAAATATTCCTAACGAATTTAGCCAAATGTGACAAGGAATAACTATTAAAAAATGATTTAATAATTATTCTTAGAGAAAATTAAATAAATAATGATTTATTTAATTATTCTCATGGGGGTTTTTTATTTAAATCGGAAAACAATTTAATAAAAGTGGTTTAGTAAAATATTTTCCACAGTGAAAGTGATTTTACTATGGTATAATTAAATCTACATGGTGTATTTCGATCCACTTAGTTAGAAATGGCTACGTGATCATTTTTGGTGATAACAAAGATATCTCTAGTTTAATATATCACAAGCATTACATATATCTAGTTTCATGAGCATGCTAATAATCTTGTTTGTTTTGGGGGAATAAATAGTTTCATGTGATGGAATCATGGCATCAAGAATTTGAAATTCCTCAACATATCATCCCTATTTAAGAGATATAATTTGGTACAAAGTGGATTTAAATATATTGGAAGTGATTTTGGAGATAATTTATAAATCACATCACATAGGGATATGGGTTTGAATCTATCAATATATTGTAGATGATGTTTATTAGGAATGAGAGTAATGAACAGAGAATTAAAACTATCCTAAGCCTATAGAAGCTAAGATTCTACTTGAAACAAAGATTCCATTAGTAGTAATGAATAAAATTTAATAGCAAATTAATTGGTCTCCCCTTTATTGTTATTTCAAGTGTGGAACCCAATACTAGTGTATATGTCAACTAGTTGAATTTATATCGTAAATTCCTTGAATTCCAAGCTACTAGAGTCCAATCTTCTTAGCCTCCTCTCTTTTCTTGAAGGGAAGTAAACATGTTGAACCACATACAATTAGATAGTTATAGTCTTAAGAAAGTTTCCCTCCATCAAAAGGGAGTTTATAAAGGGGATCTTGAGGGTTGAGTTGGCGGGTCCATAAAGATTTGTGATGGATGCACAAATTTGGGAGTTATTGATCTTGAAATTAACTAAGATAAGGTTTGTTTATTTCATACTATTTTTTGGGATAATTAAGTCTAGGTCTCATAAGATTTCCAACCTTTCCTATGGTCCTATGGATGGTGTTGTTATTACTTCACATCAGCTCCAACATTTATTTGCAAGAGTGCATAGAGTTTCCCTATCAGATTTGGTTTCCTATAGGAATACCATGGTAGGATTTTCCCAATCGGTTATTTTCTTTAACATATGATGTTTTTTGGGTTCCTTACTTATATTCCATGAAATTACTAAAACTTAAGTTGAGACAAAATGCATTTATCTTTCATGCTCAATGACCTATCTTCAATCTACAAGGAGTGCAATTCCTTCCTCTAATTTATGTTTGGTCGATTTTCATCCTCCTTTCTTCTCCTCGTCACTAAGTTTTCATTGAGCTTTAAGAGAGATTCTTACTTCTATTCTTTCAACTTTATAATGAATTAAGGAAGTTTTGTTGTATTTGGATTTGGAATTCCTCTTGCATCTATTGTAGCTATGGAATTTGTAGATCCAACAAGTGAGAATATGCATATTATGTTATGAGTGTAGGGATGTTTATTTCTATGATCTCGATTTAGATATTTGTTTGATTATGTTCTGCGTTAGGCTCTTTCCCTTCCTCTTCTTTTGTTTCCATATTTTGTTTAATAACATTATTCCTTCATGGGTTAGTAGTATAGACCAATGGCTAGATTTTTTTTCCATTTTGGATCCTCCTTTGGTGTGACTTCAAGTGTGGGATTTGATATTGTGCGATTTGAGGATTCACCCCTTTAAGAAGGGCCTTCTCCTTCATTATCCAATGCTTCGAAATTATTATTGTTCTTGGAAGCCAAATTTAGGGGCAATGGAGAAGGAGTTTTCCTGGCAACTTTCCTTTTATTGGGCACGTTGTGAAATCTTCTTGAGTAAAGCTCTCTTTCATTTACTCATAATATTTCTACACATTGAGTGATAAATATCAAAATAGATTATCATATTCATGGCATTCCCTGCATCTAAAGGGAGCATACTGATAATCTAGTGTTTATGTTAATTCTTGATCTTGGTTACATATGTTGATGGATTTAAGGAGTGATTCAATTACATTCATGTAAACATAAATGTGGGGATACAAAGTGTAGTGACCCATTTTGGTAACTTCTGAGATATTAACAAAACAACCTAGTGTATTTACACAACCTTCAAGGGTTTATGGTTTGCAAAGCTTATAAGGATGAGAGTACATTCATATCCATGTATGGGATTCAACAAATGTTTCTCTACTAAAACTGAACTATTATATCTAGTATTAAAGGTATAATCCAAGCGAGTTGAAGAAGTATGGCCCTTCTAAGAAAACACACTCTTGTGTCTTCCACACAAGTGATGATTATAGTGAAATATCCTTTTGGTTATGTTGTAACCGCTGCAACACCCTCCAAAATTTTACCCTACACTTAAATTTTGGAGCCTACTATGGATCCTGTGATCCCTTGGTCACTTATCGGTAATCTAATGATCTTGAACTCCCCTCTTCAATCTTAAGAGTTGTTCAAGTTTTTATCTATATACAATATGTGTCATATTTGAGCATGGGTATTATTGCTTGTCATGCAAAGGGAAGTTTGTTTTTCTCTAAGAGGAAATATTTGTGAGAGTGGTTTGTTCTCATCACATATACATGTTTTGCACTCATTCCACACACTCTTTCACAAGTGTCGCCTTTATCCTCCCAGAGTCTATCATCGAAGCCACACTTTGCATAAGCTTCCTCAAAGGTTGTTGCACTAAGCGAAGTATGTTTTTACATGTTCTTGAAGGTCTATGTTGTATCACTAATTTTTCAATTGTGTGATCGTAGTCAATTTCTATCACTGTTCACATTAGTTCCACTTATCCCACACTTAACTAAATTCTAGAGTTCCCTTAGCAACCTAGCCTCATCCAACTTTCCTTAACTGTGCACTTCGCATCTATAAATCTCAATATTTTCCCTTGTCGGTTGGAATTGTATAATGCGTAGAAATCCCAGCCTTCCTTGGCATCCAAAACCATGCATTGGCTTCCTCCAGTGTCCTTCCCTCAGCCAAAACACAATGTCCCCAAAAATTGCATAGTTTTGTCCTTCATGCATCTCAATTGCCCAGTCTACCTTGCATCCTGAAACTGCATGGATGTGTCCTCCTAGGGCCTCATCCCATAGCCGTCACTACCCACTTAAACTGCACAATTGTGTCTCTCAATGGCCACAAAGAAGGATGACATGCTAGATGACTCTCAAGGAGCTGAGGAAAAAGATAAGCATACCAAGGAACCCAAGGTATGATAGAAGATCGGGACCACATGAAGACTCCATCTGATGTATAACCATTGGAAGGTAGGTATGGAAAACTATGTGTCTTGTTGTCTCAGTGGTCTATGTTGTCGTGTTGTTGAAGTATGCTAAGTGTGCGATCATAATGTCAAGTTCCTCACGAGTTCAGTTGCCTCCCACACACAGGCATTTTCCTGAAAATCCTTCCGACTGAACAACTCTCTCTCACCAAACCCCGATTGAGTTGCACATTGTGCAGTCTCAACCGTCAACGATTTTTCTCTACTACCTAGAACTACGTAGAACATAGAGAGTATTCCTAGGGCAGTTGCACTGCAAAATCCCAGAGTTGAGCAACCTACCTTCCTTCCCATAACTGCATAGAAGATGCTTCAAGCTCGACTTGAATAATGCATTTCACAAGATCAGTCATTAAACCTCCTCCCTACATACTAGAACCCTGAAATGCACAGAGACCCAATCCTATTTTTCCTCCCATAACTATGTAGAGGTGTCCCCCTCGTGTCCTCCCTCAGTTGAGACTCACTGATCCCAAAAAATGCACAAATTTGTTATCTCTAGTCCCTCGGCTACCTAGTCCTGCCTTCCCTCATAAAAATGTGCAGACCTACTTCCCAAAGTCTCATCTTGCAACTTCCACTGATGATAGCAACTATGCAATCCTACCTCCCAGTGGCCTCTATGCAATTTTTCCCAACAGTGAAGGTTGTGCTCAGGAGTTCCTTAACCAAGCATGTGTTGTGCTCTCTGTATTCTTAGTGGCGAGTCTACCTCCCAGTCACCTAGACCTATGCAGTGTGTAGTTGTTGGGACTTCTTCCCAGCCTGTTATCCGGCTCGGGCCCAACACATGGATAAATGATATGATACTAAGATCTAAGACAATAATAAGGTATTATAGACTTATGTGCATGGATTTGTCTATGTCATTTTAAGTAATGGATCGATAAGATTGCAAAATGCACAGACAATGAATTAGTAGACAAAACGTAATAGACAACACATAACATAGAAAATTTAATAAGGAGTTCACCCAATACTCCTGGGCTACATCTCCTAGTCCAACCTTCAGTGGTGGCCTCTCTATTATGTCTTCAAGAAGATTTCGTTTTACAGCAGTGAGCTCAATTTGAGCCTCACACACAACAGAATTGTTGGCATTATGATACATATGTTGTACTTGATGGCAACCCACTCATCTCAGATGATAAATTATAGTGCAGCAAAGTTCACGCACTTTCATGAAGATAAAATTTTATTTCATGTAGAGAAAAGTTCACGCACTTTTATGCGGAGAAAAGTTTATTTCATGTAAAAAGTTCACGCACTTTTATGCAGAGAAAGTTTATTTCATGTGGATAAAAGTTCACGCACTTTTATGCAGATAAAAGTTTATTTCATGTGGAGAAAAAGTTCACGCACTTTTATGCAGAGAAAAGTTTATTTCATGTAGAAAAAAAAAAAGTTCACGCACTTTATGTGGAGAAAAAGTTTATTTCATGTGGAGAAAAGTTCACGCACTTTCATGGTTGGTTCATGGTATTGGTCCAACAGTTTTTTGATCCTATGGTTTTGGTCCGTGGTATTGCATCCAAAAGTGTTGATCCCAAGTATTGGGTTCATGGTATTGTGTTATTATGGTTTTGGACCGTGGTATTATGAAAGGCCTAAGACTATAAAAGGGGAAGGAGATCATTTGGCAAAGCATCATCTGAATTGTTATTGAATATCTGATAAAGTGCTAGATCTAGAATACTGTGATTGGGTTATGGTGCAGATATGGATCTGAATAAAGAAGGAACCTGAGCGCAAGGAGAAGGATAAGTTCTATTGATGGGTCTTAATATTTAAGCTTGAATGATAGTATTTTTTGTTCTAGGTTTAGATTTGGTGTGTGGTTACAGTTACTATGATTTGGATACAGCGGTCAGAGAAGTGTCTACTTGATTAAGTGCTAATTGGTGAAAAGGAGATTGTTTGATGCAGAAATTATTGATGATTGATTGATGTTCATGGATCCAATTTGAAAAATTTATGAAACGTGGTTCCTGGAAGAAAGAGAAGGTTGTAGCCTTCTGTAGGCCAACACCTACGTACTAGTATCTTGGCTAGTGCAAGAGATAAGGGGGTTGTAGCTCCCTTCCAGGAGAGTCTGGAAAATGAGAGAGGGTTGTAGCTCTCTGCAGGTTGCAGCCTGCGTACTGGCAAAGGACTGCACCAGTACAATTGTAAAAAGAAGTTTCTAATTGAAAGAATATAGAGACATATTGCAGCAGGTGGTTTTCACCCACATTAGGTTTCCACCTTATATCATGGTGTTCATGTATGTGGCTTATGTGTGATGATCTGTTCTATTTTACTGCACATGTTTACTGTTAATATGGTTGATAATGTTCTAATTCACTCATTAAGGATCAACTCACTGAATCATAAGAAGTTGTGGAAGTAGCATATATGAATCTGAATATGGAAATGAAAAAGTTTTATTGATGTGATAATACTAATTCACCCCCCCCCTCTCAGTATTATTTCCAACAATTGGTATGAGAGCAAGTCCTTCAGAAGAAGCTTGATCGCTTGAAGGAAGATCTTTCATCATGAGCAACTACGAGAGGGAAGCATCAATCAGGCCACCGATTTTTGATGGGACAAACTTCGTATACTGGAAGGTAAGAGTTACTGCCTATCTTCAATCTCTTAGTACTGAAGTCTGGGATATCATAGATACAGGGTATACTTTTCCATGAGCAACTCCTACAGATCCATTTGAGAAGAAGAAATATGAAACAAATGCAAAGGCGGTCAATACTCTTCTAGGATGTCTATCTCAATCAGAATTCGTGAAGGCTATGCAGTTTAAATCTGCAAAGGAAATATGGGACAAGATTGTTTTGAGCTATGAAGGAGATGATCAGGTAAAACGAGAAAAACTTCAAACCCTCAGGATTCAGTATGAAAATCTCAAGATGTATAATGATGAAAGTGTGGCTAATTATTTTCTTCGTGTAGATGAGATTGTTAATTGTATGAAAAACTTGGGTGAAGAAATAAAAGAGGCTGTTGTGGTTGAAAAAGTTCTAAGATCTTTGTCGTCTAGATTTGAATCTAAAGTTTCTTATATAGAAGAAAAGGAGAATCTACAAAACCTTAAAATGTCTCAGCTGCACGGAATTCTAACTGCTTATGAAATGAGGAAAGGAGGTCCGTCAGACAGGAGAGTAGCTGCCTTCAAGGCTTCAGGCAAAGGAGATTACTATGAGTTAGGACACGTGTCAGAAGAAGAGGAAGAATCAAACTTTGTCATAAATCTTCAATGGGGTACTGGAAGATTCAGAGGTTAGTTACCTTTCAAATGCTTTTCTTGTGGAAGAGTAGGTCATTATGCTTCCAAATTTCCTCATAAGGATAATATTGACAAGGGGAAGGAACCTGTTAGATGGAACAAGAAACAGAATGCAAATAAGAAAAGTTATTACACTCATGAAGACAGTGATGGACTATAAAATAGTGATGAAGATGAATGAGGTAATCACTATAAATTTTTAATAGCCTTTGAAGATGATGATTACATGGATGCTATAGATGTAGATGGCTTTTATGAAGAGATTTCTAGACTCAAAACATGTTTAGAAGAAAGGAATGTGACCATTGATACTCTGCAATTTCAACTTGATGAAAAGGAAAAATCTCTTGAGAAGTTAGAATGTGAAATTGTTGGCCTTAGAAAAGAAATTGAGAAAACAAAGGCCCTTAATCTCAAATTTGTTAAAGGATCTGAAACTCTGGATGAGATTATCAATGTGCAGTGTTCCCCCCTAATCAAGACAGGTCTGGGGTACAATGGAGAAGCATCTCAAGCTTCCACCTCAAAAAGTTATCTTGATGCAGCAAGAAGGAGTGAGAAAAGGCCTAATAGAAATCATCAAGTAAATCAAGGACAGTCTTACTCAAGAACAAACAAAGAATATCAAGAAAATTAGGGGCATGCTACCTTAAGGACAAACAGAAGCTACAACTAGCCACAAGTAAAATCTTCCCAATTTTCTTCAAGAATGGATGTCAGTAGAAACTACAATCGATTGGATGATAATCGCGGGAATTTCTTCAATGGCCAATGTTTCTCTTGCCATAACTTTGGTCACAAAGTAGCTCAATGTGTTGCCTATAAGGAAATCATGACTAGAGAACCTCAAAAACAAAGAAGTATGCCTGCAATCATGAAGAGGACCTATAACAACTTTTCCGCCCTTGAAAATGAAATTGATGTTCCATTTGTAATAATTTTGGTCATGAAGATTCTCAATGCAGGAGTAGGTTTTGGAAGACAACTCAGAAGGAACAAACCTCAAGTGCCAAAACATGGAGAATGCAGGAACCGCAACCAGAAAGATGTGGGATAGCTTTATATGCAGAAGGACAGGAAAATCAATGGTACATTGAAATCGGATGTTCGAAGCATATGAAAAGTGATAAAAAAAACTTGAATCATATACTTCTTTAGAAAAGGGAAAGAAAGTTTCTTTTGGAAATGATACCCCTGCAGCCATAAAAGGAAAAGGCATTGGTCAGTTGAAAGAAAAGTCAAAGCTAGAAATGTTTTGTATGTTGATGGCTTGAAGCATAATCTATTGAGTGTCAGTTAGATGTGCGATAATGGAACCGAGGTAATATTCTGATCAGATGGGTGTAGTGTTCATGATCTTGATACAGGAAGAACAGTAATCAAAGGCAGAAGAACTCCAAATAATCTAT
>APFE030314642.1:168336-201021 GCA_000404065.3 Pinus taeda
ATTTTACTGCACCTAGTTTAACTGTTAATATGGTTGATAATGTTTCTAAATGCCACTCATTAAGGATCACCTAACTAAATCATAAGAAGTTGTGGAAGTAGCATATATGAATTTGAATATGGAAATGAAAAAGTTTTATTGATGTGATAATACTGATTCACCCCCCCTCTCAGTACTATTTCCAACATACTATCCCAGGAGAGGCACACTATAGGAAGGAACTATTCATTAGTTATCTAGAAAAATATTTCCCATAAACTCAACGAACATTAAAACAAGTACAACACACATTGAACAAGATAAGTACCAAAGCTAATGGAGTAACTAAGTTTCCTTCGTACATTATCACACACTCAAAATAATTGATGACACAACATAGAACACCAAACACTCAGAAGCAACATGATCCCCTTAATGTAATGATGAAACAATACTCTCCTCTAAGCGAGACACTTAGGGGACACTTTGCGACAACTCTGACAACACTTGTATGAAAGTGCTCAAGAATTACGGAATATTTATAATGAATTCATTTATGATGAATAGGACACAGTAGAGTAGGAGAAGTAGTCAGAAATTCCCTTTAGGAATCTATAATTAACTCCCTTCAACTAGGTGCGACACTTGAGATGCACTTAGTGATGGTATTAAAGATGTTAGTATGACAGTGTATAAAACTTTGGGAATCGACTTGGTACATTTCTACGTGGTAGATATGGGTCATTGATACAAAATTTTCCTCTTGAAATATATCAAAACACTACTTTTACAATCTTGGACACCTCCCATGCCAAAAGACCAAACTTATGAAAATGAGAAACAAGTGCAAACGACACATGCAAAGGTTTAAATAAAGTCAAAGAGATACATGATAGAGTGAATATAACATGAAAGAAACACTTATCAAAGTGAAATAGAGAAAATATGTTAGTGTTGAATGTGAAAGAAACACTTGAAAAAAAAAAGGTGCACGAGAACTATAGTTGATAAAACTCACCGAAATAGGAGTACATTTGCCATCAGAGTGAAGGAGACCATCAATGGAGAGTGTGCACTAATTGGTGACATTTGTTGCATAGTACATTGTACTTATGGATTGCATAGTCACTATCACCAGTGTCTACACAAACCTTACTTACAACAGAAATGCATCTTCTATGTAAGCTTGCATCAAGACAAGTGTATTTGTGAATTCTTCATGAACTGAGCATGCATAAGAATTTGACTTTGACACTTAGAATTTGAGGGAACACCATCCAACAATCAAGAAAATATGAACAAAAAATGAATTATAGACCCTGGGATCACAAGTAGGTTCTAAAATTCAAGTGTAAAAGAAATTTTGGAGGGTATTTGTTGCAACGACAACAATTTCCTCTTGTCATTAATTTCTATTATTAAATTCGTAACTCAATTTTGTACTGATAGGGTTTTCAAGTACCGTAAAGCCTTGGCATATCTGATGAATTTTTCTATTCAATTCAGAACCCTTCCAATCCTTTAACATATTTGGATTCCTCCCTTACAAGTTAGATGCCCTTCCAATCCCTGGAAAATTACGTATAGAACTTCTTAATGTATTTAGTTCACTCATCAGGGAGTGAGACATCAGAGCTTGTACTCTAAAGTAAGCATCATGGGAGTTGTTCATGTTTTTACCTTGAGAGAGAATATATTATCAAAGGAAATTATGACATGTCTATGTTGTTAGAGAAACCAAGGCTGGAAGCCTTTAATCAGTATGTACTTTCCTATTGTACTTATGAAATATGTCCAATTCCTCCTTGATTACCGATTAGTTCTTTATGGTTAACATTGTATACTAGGTTTAGTTTGATAACTTGTTGGGATCATTCCCTAAATTATATGAATTTTATTATTTTCTTTTCTTTGTTGTCTAAAATTTACAAGTATGATCATATTGATAACTCCCAATATTTTCATGCATTGATGTAAGTTTGGTATAAATGTTATAATATAGTTTTACCTACTATTAGGTTTCCTTTCTCTTTCATTTATAATTGTAGATATTGGTTACCACCCTTCAAATTTTGCTCACAAAATAAATTTTCCATTTTTTTTTAAAGTCATAATAAATATGATAATTCATTACTATGTTGAATTCTCACATGCTAGTTCTATTTTCACTTTAATTTAAGCTTTACATACCAGCTTCGGTTCTAGTTAATTCCTATTTTTTCTTTTTTCTTTTTTTCATGTTTACTTGTATACTAGAACTCCAATAGAAAAATATTTTTAGTTTATTCTGAGTATAGGTGTATACAAAATATTTCTCAAAGAAATCTTTATGCAATAAACATAAAAAATGTTCTTTTCATTATTCATAGTATGATATTTTTTTTCTTTATAAATATAGTAAATACTGAAACATTTGTGAAAAGAAAAAATGCTTAGAGAATATATTTTTGTTATTACTTTTCATTCATATGTAAAAGAATTCAAAACTTCAGTAGTTCATTTTTGTTATGGATTTGCAATTCCTATCAAAATTGTTACTATTCATATCACAACAACAAATTCTAAGTGAAATACACAAAATGAAACAACTTGTAGAATATCTAGAAATACCAACTTGTCAAGTTTTCTTGGAAGATAATATTAGAGCTGCAACACTCCTCCAACCTTGACAGTTCTACACTGATGATCCCCCATGATCTTCAATGGTTTGCAAGAAAATACTTTGTTCTATCTTTTCTTTTTTCATTCACACCTCATCACTCTTCAATACCCCCCATACTCATGACTCCAAAATAGTACATAGAAAAACCCCTTTCTAGATTTAGTTAAATTCTAGTAACTACCTCCCTGCTTCTTTGTTAGGCACTAGGAAATTATTTTGCTCATTAATGAGCTCCACTCTTCTGAAATCCTAAGATAGTGTCCTATCTATCAGGGAGAGTTACTTATTAATTAATATTCCATATTTGAATAATCTAGTACTCATTTTGGATGCCTAGGTCTTACATTATGAAAGGGTGAGCAAATATAATCATTTTCTTATATCCCATAGCTTCTCTTTAGCCATTTGCAACCTCAACATTATTTTCCAATTTTTTTATTAATAACTTAGAAAAACACATATTTACATAAGATAACTATCGCCAACAAAATATTTTATGTTTCTAATAAACTATTTTCATTTAAGCCTTAAAGTCAAAACATCATCACACTTGACATATACAAATTCACAAATAATATTAAGTCAAGGGATGTCACATTTGACATGAATTTAACCCGTCGTAGCCCAACGTGCAGATCGAGAACCTCAATGATGTTAAGGTAGTTTGTAGAGAGGTCGTTGACCTACCTTTGTTTCCTTTACCAGAACTAGAAGCTCCGATGAAGAAGATGATCTCAGAGACCCACTAAAACCCTTGCATGACTCTCGTAACTGATGCAAGGAACCACTAGTAACAAACTCCCGGGAAAATAAAAGTTAATTGGTTATAAGTATGAGAAAAATTTAGCCTCAACCTTATTATTTAATGGTTCCTCGCGACAAATTTTTGGAATTTTTAGTTTGATAAGCATGACGCTATGAGTGAATCTTTCTTCATTAATTCCTTTTCATTCATTCCCATGTTATATTACAGTCATGCATGCAAAAGCTTTAGGTTTTTTGCCCAAAAATGATTCCTTTTGTCTGTAAAAAGTTCCTTCACCCTCACACACAGGCATTAAATCCTACTCCCTATTACGACTTCTAAATATGTCCCTGGTTCTAAAACTCATCATTCGACATGAGTCTAGCCATTATTATTCAAAGAAAAAATACACCTCTCAGTAGAGGTGGCAATACTATAGCCCACAATCCCACATTTCAAATATAGTGAACAAAATTGCCTAGCCATGGCCAAACATAGGGAAAATCCCAATGGTTAGCACAACCAACCCCCAACCCACATTTCATCTTACAAAGATGGGCATATAATCCTTCATTCTACATGCAGTATGAAAACTTATTTAGTTTATGCCACAGAATCTTGGTTTAAATTTTTGGAATGTGCTAAGCCATATTAACTCATGTCCTCAGTCTATGCCATTTCGTCTTGGCTTATATAATCAGGCTGTGCGATGTTGTTTTCATTTACATTTTCAAATTATTTTAGGTTGTTTTGGTAGCCAATAATGCAAGTTAAAAAAAAAAAAATTGCTATCTTGTGGTTGCAATTTTTACATGGATTATTTGTAATATTGAGAGGCTTGCTCACTACGAACTCCATGTAATTTTTTATGTGACAAAATAACTTTAAATTTATCTCTTAGTAAATTTAAAAACACCATTTAGTGATAATGGACACACTCTACATGCCATACTGTTATAGACATATTTGGGCACTACAAACCCAATCACATATGTCCATAAACCAAGGGATTATAAGTCCCTAAAAGTGTTGTTTCATACCCTAAAGGAGCAAGTTCAACTGATTACATCATCTCCCAGAAGTTCTCCATGAAAAACTGCTCAGAACTGGTCAAAACTAGACCATACAGATTTCTCAGTACTAAGGGTGCGATGCATCTCAACTTCCACATGAAAAAGGTGTGATGCATACTAAAACACCCTTTTGTGGGGTGCGATGAGTGAGAACAGACAAATGGCAGAAGTAGTTGGCTAGGTGAAAACCCAGAGAATCTTCTAGAAACTTCCCATTTGACACTTGCCTCTCTGAATTCACCCAGGGATGAGTAAGAGATCATGAATATCCAAGTGGAGATAATAAATATCAAAGAAATGACACTAATCAAAAACCCAGAAGCTGACTCACCCACTTGAAAACATCTATATATGGATCCCTCATCCCAGAGATCTAAAGGCTGGAATTTTGCATCTTGTAAGGAAGTGTTGTTAGTTTCTTTGTGGAACATCATAGTGTTGGGTGATCTAGCTTTTCATGAGGTGAAGAAGGGCTTTCATGCTGGGAGGATGGCATTGGGTCAGATCAATGGGTTGTAATCCTCTCTTTACTACTTCTATCAATAAAGCTATTTGAGTTTCGTCCATACTCTTGTATGTCTTTGAATGTTGAATTGATATATGCATTTGTATGGTCAATATATATATGATCCTATATTGTTTATGATTATAGATCTCTATGCATTGATGGTATTATGCTGCTTTGACTCTACAAGTGTTCTTTGAAGCGGGACAAGTGAGGAAGGAGTAGCAAAGATCTGTCAAAGGGGAGAGGAAACAAGCAAGGAGCCAAGCGAAAGACTGAGGTTGGTACTCTCTGCTTCTCTCTCATCTACTTTTCATAAAGGACAAGAAAAGTAACTTTAGTTTGTTTGTTTCTAATATAGCTACCTGTCTTAGTGGGACTGGCAGCTCTGAATGGACACTAGATTTCCCGATAAAAAAAATGGCAAATCCGCTGGGGAGTAAATAGCTTGTTTGCTTGTTTATATTTGTTTGCTTTATAAACTATAGACGGAGCCTAAAGTTAAGCCAGCTAGCCTTCGAACTACATTTTCTATGCAAGTGCAAAGTAGATCAATGTTGCTTCAGTCCATCTGCGGGTTTTGTTTATAAAATGAACAATTGATTTGCAAATATACTAATTTCCTTGGTGGTGTCTCAAGTAACCTCATTAGATCAGCCCCTATGCTCTGTATTTACTGACTATCATTAGCTCAGCCTAAATGCCTAAGCTGAGCTACAAACTATGACAAAAACCATGTTAAAGTCTCGTCCCTGGACCATCGCACTATCTCCTTTTGATAGTCTAGATGCATCGCACCTCCCATGTGCAGTAGGTGAGATGCATCCGTGTTTCCCTGTGTTACAGGTGTGATGATCAAATAAGACTATTTCTACCTCTTCAGGTTTATTCAGGAGTTTTGCTGTCTGTGATCCATATACCACCGTTGAAACTCCCTTCCTTTGCATCATTCAACCTCCATTGTACAAAGAATTGTGAATGTTTTTATGTATTTTTCACCATTTACAGTTCTCCTTTACAAAGAAGTAGCTTAATCAAACTGTCGTTTTTTGATTTGGAAGGGTAAAAAGTGTCGTTTTCAGTCAAATAAAAGAATCCTACTCCTTTTGATGGTCGATTACACTGTTACTCTTGCATTTGATTTGAATTAAGAGTATTTCAATTGTCGAAATCAGTTTTCAAATTGAAGTTGAAAGTTTCGTCTTAGCCTTCCTTTCTTTTTTTGAATACGGAATCCCAAAGAAGTCTTCCTTTCATTTTTTGAATTCGAAATCGCAAAGTATTATTCCTTTCATTTTTTGAATTCGAAATTGCAAAAGTATCGTCTTAGTCTTCCTTTCCTTTTTTGAATTTGAAATTGCAAAATGTCGTCTTCATTTTCCTTTCGCCTTTTGAAGAGAAAATTGTTAGTATTGTCGCTTTGAGAGAAAATATAGTTTATATTTGTACTTAGCATTCTTTTTGTCATTCACACATTAAGAAATCGGAAAAAAAAATACATGCATATGCATTTGCATTGAGACTACTTATTGATTTTGATTTAGGACAATGCATCTAGTGTGTGCTCTTTGCTCTGTGTTGAAAGGATTTCACTTCTCTTTCCTTAGTAGCTAGGATTTTCATTGCAAAAAGAAGAGTAAATGATTGTTTATCATCGTAGATTTCATATTTAGGAATTGTATATCTACATTATGCGATGAACCTTAAAGGAAAACTTCTTAAGAAATATCAACTGTAAAATAAATTCAATGAACATAAAAATGCTTTGGAACCTAACGCACAACATTTAGAAGTCTAGGCTAGAGACGTATTCTGATTTCATAAAGCCTGGTAACTATTGCTTTCATTGTAGGTTGGGTGATTCCTCCTCTTTGAGATGACAAGTACCAGTACGGACTTGTGCTCCCATGTACCGTCGAGTATATATTGGGAGACCACAATAGGCTATATCATTTATCCTTAGGAAGCTGTGTTTGCCGCCCTATTGGTCACAATGCACTAAACACAACATTCAGGAAGATTGACTGCCGTACCATAAAAAGTATTCTACATTTTTGTGATTGGTTTGATAATCCCTCTGTCTAGATTTCCATAGTAGTCACTTTCATTCCTTTTCATACTCCTTAAAAGAAAAGGTCCATCTGAGCACTTGTCACTTCAGACTCATTAAAAATCAAAGGCAACTAGAGTCATATTTAGCTTTTTCTTGACTCTTAAAAATTGAAAAAACAAGTTGTGTCAAAGCGTCATAAAATTTATTTTAGTTGGAATAACGTCAATGTTCCCTCGTTGATCTTAGGTTGAGAAAATGGAGTCCACCAACCAAGGATTTCCCCTTGGGGGAAATCCTAGTCCTTTCTCCTCTTAGGGAGATGTTGGTGCGCCTCATATGGCCACATTGTCCCTTCCAGGACTGACAATTGGCCTGCCAGTATGGCTCTTCTCGACCTCTGTCATTCAAGACACCGTGATTCCTGAGCAATCAAATCAGCAACCAAATGATGCTAAAGTTACCCCCCAACCTTCTACTTCGTTTGTTTCTCCCTCTCCTTCTTCCTCTTAGCTTGGTGAAGCTAGTAAAACTAAAAACCAAGTAACTGAGAAGAAGAAGAAAGGGAAGGAGAAGAAGAAGAAGAAGGAGCCAATGGAAAAAAGGGGCAACCATACATCGTCTAGCGAAAATCCACACACTGCATCGTCCAAACCTAAATCTCGATTTGTCATTTGCAAAGGGGACCACTATCATTGAGATTGTCCTTACATCCCATGGATCTTAAGGGACTGGTCTCCTCATTTGCACAATCCAGTGTTGTCAACCTCTGATGATCATGTTGAGAGTAAACCATCAACTAGTGAAAACAAAGTCAATGGATAGAAAGGAAGACATAAATTTCCTTGTAGACTGTGTGAAGGCAATCATGCCATCCACCATTGTCCCTTCCTAGACAAAGCTAAAAGAGTCTTGGATAACTTTCCTGCTTCACCACTACAACTTCCTCCTGGATACAAGAAACTCTTGTCGAGTCCATCGCTAGTTGAAAATCCGACTGACACACCTTTGTGGTTGGTCGAAGCATCTACCATTGAAGATAAACCCTTTGAGTCCACACCAGACCAAAGTCGAAAGGTCGAGACGACAGTCGACCCAGTCTTGTCTTCAGAAGGTCCACCTTCAGATGATATAGTCATTAAGGAGAATGAAAATGACACCATTCAAATTCTCTTCGTAAACACAGACTCTGATGAAAATGGGAGCAATCTACCCGTTCCTTTACTGTAGGAAGGAATTTCGTCGAAGATGTATCTAGTCGTTTATTCGGTCCCACCTCTAAGCAACCTAGTCGTTTCCTTCGATTGGAATCTACTAGGCAGACCCCTTCTACCATCTAATGTACCATTCTGAATCATAATACAAGCTTACAGAATGGTCATGGTCGGTACTATCATAGATGAAGGGGTTTCTGTTAGTATCCTTTCCTCAACTGCTTGGAAAGCGCTTGGTTCACCATCGCTTCTGCCTGAGATGCGAAATCTGACAGGCTTTGACAAAGGAACCAGTCGATCGTTAGCATAGAAAATTTTAGGGGCGAATGTTTTCCCTTTGGCGAAATTAAGGGGTTTTAAATTTTTAGCGAGCGAATATTTTGTATCATAGTACATTTTTACAAATCACATCAAATGCCCACCTTATTTTAAGGGAGAGGGTAAAATAGGTAAATTTAGCCCTTGAAATTAGGAGTTACAACCTTCTATTCGCCCATTTTCAAGAATAGGTTTTATTTAAGTGAATCCTATGGGCCAAATACCATATTTATAAAAGAGGTATGGTAAATTAATAAAAATATAAATAAATGATAAGTATGGTAAATAAATAAATAAAAAATTATATTTACTCCATAAGTCACCTTATATACATGCAAGGGTGTAAACAAATAAAAATATAAGTGGTAGTATGGTAAATAAATAAAAACGTCATTTTATACTTACTCAAAAGGTATGGTAAATAAATTAAAATATAAATAAACTCGACGTATGGTAAATAAATAAAACCTCTTTTTATATTTAGTCCATAACCCTCATTCTATTTATGAAGGCTCAAGAAATAGGTTTTATTTAAGTGAATCCTATGGGCCAAATACCATATTTGTAAAAGATGTATGGTAAATTAATAAAAATATAAATAAACAAGAAGTATGGTAAACAAATAAAACATTTTTTTATATTTACTCCATAAGTCACCTTATATTTAAGAACACTCAAAAAATGTGTTATATTTAGGTGAAACCTATGGCCAAAATACTATGGTACAAATACCATGGACTAGATTGTTATTAATACCATGCAAAAAAACATTGTTAACCCTAATATTAGTATTAATAGAAATAAAAATGGCACATGGTATTGACCCATGGTATTCACCAAAATGGCACATGGTATTGACCCATGGTATTCACCTGGAATGTAGTCTATTTAAATGGGGGAATTAAACCAGCATAGATCCATCTTTACTCTGGATCTACTAACCCCTGAGAGGTATCAAATATCGTGATATGCAAACTAGCATAGAGTGAAAAAATATATGGATGTTGTAATTTAATGTATGTTAAACATTTTAGCTTGGTTAAAATAAAAAATAAAATAAAAATCAACTATTAATTTTACTAATTTTTATAAATTACTAATAGTAATTTTTACACTCCAGGTTTATGATAACCCATGGTAATACCAAGATCTTACAAGATTTTATAATTGAGTAAAATATTCGCCATACCTCGTGAAAGATTCGCCAAAAAATTATATATACATATTATATTATTGACAAAATCGCCTTCTATTTTTCCTATATACCATGGAGATTCGCCCATTTACTATACTTATAAATTTAGGGGGGGTTCTTAAAATTTTCCCTGGTGTATGCGGCTATACTTAATGAAACACGCGTATAATACCCTTTCTCTGAAAATTTGGGTTTAAAAATAGGATGATGCAGCAACTATTCCCAGCTTTTGTCTGAGATATTCAAATGTTTCTCTGGGCAATGGTTTAGTGAATATATCAGCACCCTGTTCCTTGGAGGGAACATACTCCAACTTGACCTTTTGTTCAAGCACTCGTTCACGTAGAAAATGGTACTTGATGGGTATGTGCTTGGTCTTGGAGTGCATGGCTGGATTCTTTGAAATACTAATGGCACTTGTATTATCACATAGAATGGAGATAGGTGAAGTACATGTGATCTGAATGTCTTGCAAAGTTTGCATCATCCAAAGTAGTTGTGTGCGGAAAGATGCAGCAACCACATATTTTGCTTCAACTGTAGATAAAGCAATTGAACTTTGTTTCTTGATGAGCCAAGACACTAACCTAGAACCCATAAAGAATGCACCACCACTAGTGCTTTTTCTATCATCAACACTTCCTGCCCAATCTACATTTGTATATGCATGAAGAGTAAGATCTTCATCTCTAGGATACCATAAACCATTCCTGAGTTCCTTGACGATATTTGAAATTATTTTGACTACCTGAAGGTGTGATTCCTTTGGATTTGCTTGAAATCTTCCAACTATTCCTACTTCATGCATGATGTCAGGTCGGGTACCTATTAGATAGAGTAGACTGCCAATCATGGACCTATAAGTTGGTTGATGTACTACTGTTGATTCATCATTTGAGTTGAGACTACATCCTGTTATCATTGGGGTACATACAGGTTTAGAATCTTCCATTCTGTACCTTTTCAGGATCTGTTTGAGATATTTGGTTTGTGAAAGAAAAATGCCATATTTATTTTGTTGAACTTGTAGACCAAGAAAATAGGTAAGTTCACCAAGTAAGGGCATTTCAAATTCTTGCTGCATTACTGAAGCAAAATTCTGACTCATGGATTCTTCGTTGCTACCAAAAATGATATCATCAACATAAATAATAATAATCAACAATTTATCAGTTTCAGTCTTTGTATATAGATTGCTATCTGCTGAACCTTTTGTAAAACCTTGTTGGTGTAGATATTTGTCAAGGCGGTAATACTAGGCCCTTGGAGCTTGCCTCAGACCATAGAGAGCCTTTTTTAGTCTGCATACAGGTTTTGCATCATTTCCAAGAATGAATCCTTCTGGTTGTTCAATATAAACTTCTTCTTCTAAATCTCCATTAAGGAAAGTTGATTTTACATCCATTTGGTATACTTAGAATTTCTGAAAGCTAGAAAGAGAAAGAAACATCCTTATGGCTTCAAGTCTAGCAACAGGTGCAAAATTTTCTTCAAAATCTATACCTTCTTGTTGAGCATACCCTTTACAAACAAGTCTGGCCTTGTTTCTAATGACTTCTCCATGTTCATTCAGCTTGCTTTTGAATATCCATTTAGTTCCTATAATATTTTTATCATGAGGTCTAGGAACTAATTCCCAAGTATCATTCTTTTCAATTTGCTCAAGTTCTTCATCCATGGCCTTGACCCAACATTCATCTTTGCATGCTTCATTTACATTTTGAGGTTCAGTGGAGGATAGTAATGCTAGATAGCTTGAGGTTGTAATAGTTCTTCTTATCTGTACACCTGTTTCTTTTTCCCCTAAAATTTGAGTTTTTGGATTATTTTTCTGAACATACCTAGATGGAGTCTTTTCTTCTACCATTATCTCTTCTTCTGGTGTTTCATTTGTTTCTTCTTCAATATCATATTGATTTGATGTGGGAAAATAATCCGCATCTTCTTCATTGTCATAATCTTTTGTTTTTTTTTTTGGATTTTTGCATGCTTCATCAACTAAAACATCAATGCTTTCAACAATTTTCCCAAGTCTTTTATTATAAAATTTATATCCTTTACTTCTAGAACAGTAACCAAGAAGAATACCTTCATCTGCTTTGGGTTAAACCTTACCAAGTTTTTCATCAGTCCTTTTGATATAACATTTTCTTCCAAAAACTTTAAAGTATTTTAGTAGGAGCCTTACCATACCAAAGTTCATGTGGAATTTGAGTGCTATTTACCCGAACATTTTCTTGGTTGAGAATAGTTACAACAGTGAATGTTGCTTCACCCCAGAAGGTTGCAGGAGTTCCAGATTCATATAGCATAGCTCGAGCCATTTGAACTATTCTGTTCATTCTTTCTATCACACCATTTTGCTGAGGAGTCCTTGAGGTGGAGAATTGCCTTTTTATTCGATGTTGTTCAGAAAAGTCAAAGAATTCATTCGATGTAAATTCCCCTCCTCGATTAGACCTGAGACATTTAATTTTTCAATCTAATTCATTTTCAACCAAAGCTTTGAAAGATTTGAATTTTTCAAATGCTTCATCTTTATGCTTTAGAAGACCTATCCAACACATTCTGAAAAAATCACCAATGAACAAAATAAAGTATTATTCTCCACGAGGTGACTGTTTCCTTGATGGTCCACATAGATCAGTATGGAAAAGTTCAACAGGCTTACTAGTTGACCCTTCTTTTTCCATGAAGTGAACTCTAGTTTGCTTACCGATTTGACATGGTTTGCATATTGTATTTTCTAGGATGTTGATGTCTGAAAGATCATGAATGGCCTTGAGTCTGCATGCTTTTCTTATTTGAGAAAAGCTTAGATGTCCCAATCTTCTATGCCATAGCCATTTTTCATCATTTTTTCTTACATAGCACTGTTGTTGTCCTCCTTTGAGTATGTATAAGTTGTTTGGAGTTCTTGTACCCTTGATCACGGTCTCTCCTGTATCAAGTTCATGAAAAACACATTAGTTTGATCGAAACACCACTTCATTTCCTTGATCACACATTTGACTGACACTCAGCAGATTGTGCTTTAAACCATCTACATACATAACATTCCATCTTTAACCTTTTCTTTCAAGAAAACAGAGCCTTTACCTTTTATGACAGTAGGAGTGTCATTTCCAAATGAGACATTCTTTTCTTTTTCTAGGGCATTATATGAGTGAAGTTTTTCTTTGTCACTTGTCATGTGTTTTGAGCAACCACTGTCAATGTACCACTGATTTTCTTGTCCTTCTGCATACAAGGCTATACCACATCTTTTTGTTTGAGATTCTTTCCTTCTCCATATCTTGGTATTTAATGGTGTTTTCTCCTTTTGAGATGTTTGCTGAAATTTTCTCTTGCATTCAAATTCTTCATGACCAAAGTTGTTACAGCTTGAGCATTCTATTTCATTTTCAAGAGGAGAAAAATTATTATAGGAAATTTTCTTGATCCCTATTGCATTCCTTTGACTTCGTGCTTCTCTAATCATGATGGTTTTGTAAGCAACGCATTGAGCAACTTTGTGCCCAAAATTATGACATGAAAATCATTGCCCATTAACGAAGTTTCTTTGACTATCAAATCTATTTACCTGTTGATTGTAGTTTCTATTGATATTCATCTTTGGAGCGAATTGACTATGATTTTCCTGAGGTTGGTTGTGACTTCTATTGATATTCATCCTTGGAGAAAATTGAGTATGATTTACCTGATGATCAGCTTTATGCTTTGCTGACGATTGTCATATTGTTCACCGGTCTTTGCTACATCAAGATAGCTTTTGGTGGAGGTTGACAGCTTCTGTGATTGAGATGCTTCTTCAATATATCCAAGACCTGTCTTTATCAGAGGAGAACGTTGAACTTTGATAATTTCATTTAAAGTTTCTAATCCTTTAAAAAATCTAAGATTGAGAGATTTTGTTTTCTCAAGATCTTTTCTTAGACTCACAATTTCACATTCTAGTTTTTCATTGTGTTTTTCTTTTCAGCAAGTTGGTATGTCAAGGTATCTATGATCATATTCTTTTCTCCTAAACAGATTTTGAGTTTAGAGAATTCTTCATGAACGTCTTCCTCTTCTAAAGCATCCCAAAAATCATCATTTTCATAAGCCATGAGAAGTTTGTAATCTTGACCAATTTCATCTTCATCACTAGTAGATAAACCATCACTATCTTCATGAGTATAGTAACTCCTTCTATTCACAACTTGTTTCCTATTCCCTTTTACATATTCCTTTCCTTTTTCATATTTATCTTTATGATGACATCTAGCAGCATAATGACTGACTCTACCACAAGCAAAGCATTTGAAAGGTAGCTTACCTCTAAACCTTCCAGAACCCCGTTGAAGCTTCTTGACAAAATTTACCTCATCTTCTTCTTCTGAAATGTGTCCAAATTCATTGTGTTCTTCCTTTTATTTTCCTTTTGTTGAAGCTTTAAATGTGGCTTCTCTTATATCTAATGTACCTCCTATTCTCATTTCAAAAGCAGTCAGGATTCCGTGAAGCTGTGTCATAGTGATATTCTGCAGATCCTATTTTTCTTCTATGGCAGACACTTTTGATTCAAATTTAGCAGACAAGGATCTCAAAGTTTTCTCAACTAAGTTAACTTCCTTTATTTCTTCACCCATATTCTTCATACAATTAACAACCTCATCTATACGTAAGAAGTAACTAGCTATACTCTCATCACTATGCATCTTAAGAGTTTCATACTAAATTCTAAGAGTTTGAAGCGTAGCATGTTTTACTTGAGAGTCTCCTTCATAGCTCTGAATGATTTTGTCCCATATCTCTTGGCTGATTTGAGCTGCATGCCTTTGACAAACTCTGATTGTGACAAACTTCCTAATAAATTATTGACAGCTTTGGCATTGGTTTCATATTGCTTTTTACCTGCCGTGTCAGTAGGAATTGCTATTGGAAATTGATATCCTCCTTCCACAATTTCCCAAATATTTATTCCAAGAGATTGTAGATAGGTTGTGGTTCTTATTTTCCAATAAACAAAGGTTCTCCCATCGGAGATTCGCGGTCTGATGGATCCCATGCTTTCGTGATTATTCATCTTGATGGATCTTCCTTCAAGCGATCAAGCTTCTTCTGAAGGACCTGGATCTGATACCAATTGTTGGAAATAATACTGAGAGGAGGGGTGAATCAGTATTATGAGATCAATAATTTTATTTCCCAAACAAATTTATATATGCTACTTCAGTGAAGTGAACTAGCATGTACACACAACTGTGATTAGAGAAACCAACGTATATCCAGAGAACTTGTGATTTAGACAATTTATCATGTGTTGATCTTAAACCAGTACATCAGTAATTTATTAGATAGTGCAATAAAAGCATAATAAAGCATCACACATAAGAAACACACATGAACACCAAGATTTAAGGTGGAAACCCAATGTGGGTGAAAACCACCTACTGTTGTCGTCCCTGTCTTCTTTCAATAATAAGAATATCCGATTATAATCTTGTACTAGTGTAGACCCATACCAGTACGCAAGCACCCACCTGCAGAAGGCTACAACCTTCTCTCATTTTCCAGTTGCTACTGGAAGGTAGCTACAACCCCCTAGCTCTTGTACTAGCTAATATGTTTACTAGTATGTAGGGGCCGACCTACAGAAGGCTAGGACCTTCTTTCTTCCTCCAGGGACTCCGTTTCATAAATTTTCAGACTGGATGCTCCTAGTACACAACAATACACATGAAGGCCTCATTTCATCCAATTTTCATACTAGACCCATCAATAACATTGAAGCTTAGAATCAATCACCATTGCAATACAACCATCAAATACATTTAATCATATTCAACCAATCAACTGGAACAGATAGATCACTGTAACCAGTACACAGCTTTGAAAACAGAACACTGCAACACCATTCAGAACCAGTTGTCACCTCTAAACCATGCTCTATAGTCTATATGCTACTTGGAAGAGCCAAACCAGTGTGTATACACAACTTCACCAAGGCGAACCTGTGTATAAATCTACAAATACTTACTTATAACTTCGCTGCACTTTCTGACCTCGGCCATACCTAGATCATCACATATAAAGGATAAAACATGTGTTAGCAATCAAATATATCCCATCCATTATCAGATCACATAATGATAAGTCATTATGATCCATCATCATCACTAAAGCAAATCACAATCAATCAATGTGAACATTCAGAACACTATCACCAAAATGCAGTCACCAGAACATAAAGTATAACCCATAACTCTGCATCAACAACCAGATCCAACTGCAACTTAAAACATCTTAGTTCATAATGTATACGCTACTTCGATGTGTTGAACCAGCGTGTGTACGTGCTTTTACTAAAGAAAAACAATGTACACATCTATAAATACTAACTTAAAACTTCACAAACATTCCAGACTTCAGTCATACCCAGATCATAATATTTACAAAATAAAACATTTGTCAGTATTCAAATCTAGACTGTCTATGATCAAACCACATAATGATAATTCATTTCAGGCTTTATGATCCCGATCCATCAACCATGATTAACCACATAGCTGCATCCTTAGATCAGATCAATCAAAGCATCAGAAGTTCTTAACCTGCATATATGATATAACACTTCATCAGATATTCAATACTTGCACACTTGGCCTAATGATCTTCTCCACATTGTATACTCTTAGGCCTTTCTCAATACCTTGGACCAAAACCACCTAGGACCAATACCTTGGACCAAACACCTAGGGTCAATGCCTTGGGCCAAATACCTCGGATCAAATACCTTGGACAAAAATTCCTTGGATCAACTACCTTGGACCAAAAACTTGGTTTTCCAACATGTACACGCTTTTCCTCATGTGAAAGTGCGTGTATACGTTATACGCTACTTTTGTTCTGTTAACCCGCATGTATACGCTACTTGGACAAAATGAACCAGCATATACCTCTCTTTCTTCATTCTTTGGAGTCTGATCTGTAATCCTTTGTTGTTGACTTGCTACACGGTGAACTGTCATCTGAGTGAGTTTCCATCAAGGAAAACACCTGTAACATAATGCCAACAGTTTCTTCATTGGTAAATTGAACACTAGAGAAAAGAGATTGCTAGTAAACGACTTGGAATTGATGTCATTAGACCTTACAAAAGTATTGATGTTGAAACCAATTTCTCACCACAAGAAGAAAAAAAAGACTAACCTGGATTTTCGCAAACTAGCTTTACGTTGTTCAGCTCTTTGTCACAAACTTAGAAGATATTGAGAAAGTGGGCTCATTCTAGATTCTTTCTCAACCTACCAATAGAATGAATGTTGGCTACATCATAATATCTATCGAATAAACTTAAACCATATTTCAAAATACATAATTTTCCAAAAATAAGAAACACCAAAAATAAACCTGAAGAAATGATGATACAAGAACATGATCCTTTGGTGAGAATCAGATTTATGTCCATTTTTTCCCAACATACTCAATTTTCAACTCAATCTACAATTTTCAATAAGATATTGAAATATTCATGCAAAAAAATAAAAAGGTGAGCATCATATTTATGAATTTATTGACTGATATTCCAGTAAAATACAAAAGGTGAAAATACCATAATTTTTTGAACTAATATGATTTGTAATCTCAACAATGGACAAAACAAATAAAATTAGCATGGACAATGAAATGTTCCACCATAGTCCAAGTTATTAGACACAACTAAAATTGGCACCATCTTGACCCCTATCAATCAACTACATGCTTGCATGCATGTGTCAATACAGTGAATTAGGAAAAGTCATACAACTACCATATACTCTCTAAGTGCACACACTTCGGTATGTAAAATTGTTAGTATAACATAATGGTGACTTCTATCTAAAAAATTATTAGTAAATTTATTGAAACTACAACAAAAACACAAATTAGAAAAGCATACAGGTGTCTGGGATAATTTTTGTCCAATTTAATCGACACAGTTTGTCATGTAAACAAAAGAAAGCCATCCATGGAGACATATTGTGAGGGGAATATCTCAAGGCATTCTTCAATGCACTATTACAAGTCCATCCCATAACTCCACAATGCAAGTAAAATAGGGCAGATGGCCTAGACCAACTGCACAGTAGTATACACAGGTAGTGTTGCTCCTACTATCTGAGATATCTCTTGCAACAAATTTTTGTATGCCCCATCTCATCCTATTTAAACCACATGTGGTGACCATCAAATGCAATAGATCATCCACAAGATAAGTTTCAAAACACACCAAAACAAAATCCATACCAGGATTATTGCAGCAAGAGCTCGAGAAGGGCCTCTCTAGGAAAGAGTATTAAGTGCCACCTCTATAGCGGCATGTTCAACATGTTTCAATGTGATGCAGTAGTTTCAGCTCTCAAATACTTCTCCATTGAAATTAACAACAAATTTGAATCTGCGCGCATGATTAGGCCCCTTTATGATACAAGAGTACATTGGTAGATTGAGAAATAGGGAAAAAAAGATAATTTCAAGAGCAAGAGACCATCGCCTGACTCCTCTACTCACTATGAAGACTCAATCAATCACAAAGTTGTTTCTTATAAAGGAGAATCAAACCAAACTCGTGAATTCAATCCTACCTTTGATTTCCAAACCAAACCCACGAATCCAAGAATGGTACAAGTGTCATTCCTAGAAATCTAGCAATTGGAAGCAAACCACCCACCTGCATTCCTAGAAATCGAGGGTGATCGAAGAAAACCCCACCAACATTGGTGAAAATTAGGGGTGATTGAAGCAAACCCCACCTAAAAACAAGGCGAATTCAGGGCTCTGAATGTTTAGCTGCTTTATTTTTCATGGCTAAAATATAATAGTTATTTATTTTTTAAATAATTTTTGGACAAACTATACAAAACAGGTGCAATATAAAAAAATTTCCTTCTAAAATATAAAACCCCTTAAATTTAGCCCATGGGCTAAAATTTGCCCCTAAAATTTTCTATGAAGCAAACACATCAGAATATTCTTTCAGCAAATCAATGCACTTATGTTTTTCTTTAGGAGGTAAAGACTTGGACAGTTTCACAATTTTTGGATTACTCTCAATACCTATATTAAAATCTTCCACTTCATCTCCCACAGGTTCTATCTTGGGATTTTTGGCTACATCATTAAAATCAAATAGCTCTTCTAATGGCACCAAACCCCTTGGTAACACATTATTTTTCAGCTATGAGACCTCAAGTTCTTCTGCATTTTCACTGATCTAGTTCAGCATTGTTTCATCTACATATTTATCTACACTATCATCTGTATCAATATGTACATTCTCAAACTCTTCTTTTAACTACAAAAAATCCTCTACTTGTTTGTCACTACCAAAAACCTACCAACACTTGACACTATCTAGAACAATCAATCTATGCTTCACTTGAATTTCATATTTTCTATTGGGATGAAAATAAATCTTACAAGTGTTGGCAGAAGTAGCCAATGCATCAGCTAAAATATTTTGACCCCTAGGAATCAGAGATAACTGATACTCTGGAAAATGCTACAAAAAGTCCAAGACAAATTCTGTAGGCCCTTAACCTAGGGTGTTTCGATGAGTACTCACCTTTGATTTGATTAATAATAAGTTCTGAATCGCCATGAACAAAAATCCTTTTAGCTCCTGACCTCTTCAAAAGTTGCAGTCCTAGAATAAGTGCTTCATACTCAGCTATATTATTAGTTCATTGAAAATTTAGCTTATAAGAATACCCTTTGATATGCATGTTTTCGAGTTCAAGATCCAAACACCTACCCTTGCACCATCTTTACTGATTTCTCCATAAAAATACAAATTCCAGAGGGCTTCATCCTCCTCACCTTTTGTTTTAGCATTTGACTTCTCATATTCAGCTTTGCTCGATTCACTTCTCAAATATGTCTCTCCTTCTTCTGCACATATATTATTATACAAAATGAAAGGATCCATATCTGAATGCACTAAATAAAATGGATAGTTATTAGGTTTGTCTTGGCTACTTACCATATACTTCATTAATGATTCCCTATACAACCTCCTCTGCTGACCAAAAACATGAATAGTTTCATAATTCATGTCCATTTGCATGGTACCTTGTAACTCCCGCGGCCACCCCCCCCCCCCCCACCCAAGATCTTGATAACAACATTCCATATTTGGGAGGTATATCAACCACTACAATATCCATAGGAATAGTTTTGGTTGGGATTTGGCTTAGAGTTACACACAAATATTTAATGAGACCTAAGCATATAACTTTGCTAGAATCAAAAGAGTACAGGTCTTTATAGGGTCTTGTTACATCTAATCCTCACGTTTCCATAATGACTCTAGGCATGAGATTGTGTGAAGCACCAGAATCAAGCATTGCATTGTGAAAAATATAGTCATGAATATTCAAACTGACATAGAAAGGTGGCACACTTCCATCCTGTGACTTCCCTTCAACTCCAGCTCCAAATAATAACTTAGGTTGGTCATCAGTTAAATTAACAATGTTTATTCCCTCTCCTAATTTTAGTGTCCTCATGACTTGAGTTCTATACACATTCTTGTTAATCAATTTTGTCAAAGGAATAGAAATTTTGACCTTGGCTAATTCATTTTCAATATTGAAGGAAGCTGGAGATTTATCTACTTATTTGATACTTGCATCTTGTTTTTGAGAAACTTCCCTTTGAGAATCATCTTTTGTTTGGATAATGGAAGGTGCATCACTCTGAATCCTCTTTGGAGGATTTTTTGCAGTCTTCTTGCTCCTCAAATTGTACTAATTGTGTACCTCCATGATAGCATTTTGGTATCCCTTTTTAGAATAGTTAGTTTTTGTAGGGATGAGTTCTTGTTGTGATAACCAAAAAAAATATTGTAAACATGAATAACCATTCATTCTGTCTATATGTTTTTGTGTTTTGATTGGCCCAGTGCTATCAAATTAAGGTATACGGCTTTGATAATCCTATGGAATGGCGTGAATTTGTCCTGGTAAAACAAGAAGGGAATAATGAGCTGCCATGACTGGTAAATGGGAAGAAGACGAAACTGCAGTTGATGTGGATGTTAGGGGTGGTAAAGAAGATGAAACTATGACTTGTTGAATTGGTATAGAAGGAATCTGGAGGGTAGATGAAATAGTAACAATGGTGGAAGGATAAATTGCAAAAGATTTCAAAGGTGAAGTAGAAGGTAAAACAACAGAAGGTTGATTTTCAAAAACTTTTTGTAGAAGTTTTATTTAGTTTAGTCACCAAGTCTTCAAGCTTTTCAAACTATTGTATAAGGTCTTTATCAGACTTTGAAATAACAAGTTTTTGTACTAAGATGTAAGGTCTCAATTTAGACCCACCAACAATTGTTTCAGGGATAAAGCTTTCTGATTTAGTTCTGAAAAGGATCTGCTCAAACTGTAGGTCAAACTCAAGATCCTCAGTTGTTATGAGGCTTTTTAGAACGAAATTAATTCTTGGCAGAGGACTATTTCTAGCTTGAATTTCTGTGAAACTCTTCTTTTTAATTAGCTTCTCAAGGTTGTTTACAACTTTGGGTGGTTTAGGATCTAGATGAGATTTGGTGTGAATCCTCTTAGGAGCCAGATCTTCAAAAATTTTATTAACAGCAAGATATATATACAAATTTTGGGTGGAAAATCAACCTAAATAGATTCTATCTCTCTGTCACCCACATGAAATAGTTTTGAAGTTCTGAAATCAATATTCCCAAGGAAAAAAATTATTTCTTAAGATCATTCCCTAATGTAGTCGCCAGGATGTTATCACTCTATAATTTCCATGGGCTAAGGAAATAAACCCAGAGGAAACCACAAAACCACTTTGAAAGCTAGGATCTAGCCCTTCCAGCTTTAGAGAGGGATCTCTCTATATGATCTAGATTTATGTTCAAGATATTAGGCTAGTTATGAAAGTTTGAGGTGGGGTTGTTCAAAGATTTGGTTGAAAGATGTAGGGAACGTCCATTAGGCATGGAATCATGAAACTTTAGGAAATAAATCACAAAATAATAGAGCAGTTGTAATCGGGCAGAATAGGAAAGATTGTGGATCTTATAAAGTGTCTTTGGAGTGAAATATATGAATATGACTTAGGCTCAATTAAATATAGATAATATTGAGATGACTTCTATATTTAAAATCAGATAAAAAACATTGATATTATTTACAAGCCAGAGAAGAGTACACTTAAGAAAATTTATCCCTTAATCTTCTTGAAACAATAAAGAGAGAATCATATGGAAAACAGAGAGAATAAACAATTTGACAAGAGAAATCACATCACCAATTGTTTGACATGGGAATCATGGAACAGAGCTCTTTGTATTATTGTAAATTGATCCCTTCAACACAATGCACAACTTACCTCAATGTACAATCTTTCTTCATACAAGTTCCAACCTTTATTACATATTCATAAAAAAATTAAATAATGCTTGACATAAAAGTTTTGCAAAATAATAGCTACGAATTAATTACAAAACAGAGATATTTTTCAATACCTCTCAAATTCATGTATGCAAAGATAAACTAAAAGAGATTTTGTATGTCCTACAATAGCTTATAGGAAATCTACTTGTATTCAGGAATAGAAAAAACTGGTAAACTGCTTCACTGAAAGTAGAACAGATCCCCAGCTATAATTTAAGCATTTTTGCTTATCAAATAGGTCCCTCTACAGCTGCTCCATTTTTATTTGGTTTTCCTAATAAAAAATAGCCTTAACAACTGGAAATTTATTTTCTAGTACTGATCCTCTTTCTTAAAATCTGAGTGGCTATAGTTGTTTTCTCAACACCATCCATTCAAAACATTATATTCTCCTTTTTCCCATGATTCAATAACTTCTGACCCATATGCCTCTTAACACCTCTTCATGATATATCGGAGATTTAGCTAAATCGGAGTTTTTTGTGTATCGCCACTTTGAATTGAGCATGGGTGTAAAATCTTTGATGCGCATAGCCCCGGGGGCTTAAGTGGAATCTCAGGGCCAAAGCCTTTTTGTGTGTTAAACCCTTTGGCAGGAAATGGGGCCAATTATTTGAAGTGTTTCATTATACTCGAAAACTCATAAAACCATAACATATGCGTCTGGGCCCTTTATATTATTGGAGTATCGCAATCGGTAGTTTCACAACATTGCACTTAATTGCATCCTACAAAACCTATGATCGTCAATGAGTGGCATGGCTTGGTCCATGTAGAAAAGGAATATCGAGAGCCCACGCGATGTTTTATCACATAAAACCTGTGTTAAACCTTTTTCGCCCAATTTTATATTTTTAACATATAAACACATATATTCATGTTGTCACCTGCCTTTGTGATCGCTAATGAGCGATAGTCCCCCATTAACAACCCTCGCCTTTGGTTCTTTTGATCTATTTGTGACCATAGTGCTAGCCCCCTTATCAGAGACCCTTATCGAAGGCTTCCAATCGACGATTGCATTATGATACACAACAAGCCACTACATTTGATCGTTGATCTCTGATACGTGATGTCATCAACACCATGTCACCAACACATCACTGCCATGTTTCATCATGTGAGTGGTGACACGTGTCACCCTTTTTCGGCCTTATCTAACCCTTGAAAATGTTGAATCCACCTGCCATGTGTCTACCATATGGCCATGTCATGATGACGTCAGCCACCACATGGACTTTATCGAAACCAATCGCTAACTGCCATGTATCCCTTGGGAGGAGAGAGAAAAGGCCTGACCTGGCCTGGTTTTGTGAGTAATTCCTTTTTTAAACCTTTTCAGCCCTCCCTAACATTTTAACACTAGCCATATTTTTTAATTCGTAATCCCGACAGTTTCATTACATATCGAAATTCACATATCGACAATTTTGAAATGTGGTCACCCTACCATCCTTTGTAAACATCCGACTGTTGATATGTGATGGGCCCCTAAACATGCCAATTTCCAATTAGTGATATGCCGATTAGACCCCACATCTCTATGTTGTGATATCACTAGAACCTCATCGATATGTCCATGTACCTCCGAACTACGATATGCAAGATTTTAGAACCTCCAATCACTGTTATGCGATATTGGCGATCACTAATTGTTGAATTTTGCTTTGATATCCACTGATTTCTCTCTAATTCTCTGATATGCTAGATTCATGACTTCACTTATCATTTTCCTCTTTTTTTTTGGTTTTGAAGAAGGATTTTCATTTTGCCATAACTTTTGATGTTGGAAACCATTTGAAGAGATCTCTAGCTCATTGGAAAGCTAATATAGAGCTCATCAGCATGAAAACACATGCAATATCTTCTTACATAAACTTAATAATAAAAAACCATTCGCAACCTTAGGTTGATTTTGGCCACAGGACTTCAAGGACTGAATGGTTTCTTATATAGGTAAAATTTAGGTTATGACACCCAATGAATCATAGGCTAAACTTCACAAGCAGATTCTCAAAATAAATATTTGAAAAAACATACTATGATTTCCTATTTCATATAACCCTAACAATGTGCATGGTTCATAGAGAGTGGAACATATTTCCATATGATCGGAGTTATAGAGCACTTCACAAGCCTTTTGGAGGATAACATTGACTTGGAGGTTGTGCTTGGAGAAAAAGCCAAATTCAAGGAGGAAGGTATGGAGAGAGTTTCATTTCATAGGGATTCATTACCCCCTTTGAAGGTGATAGATGTTCTTTATGTTCCAGGGTTAAAGAAGAGCTTGATATCAGTTTCTAGCTTGGAGGAAAGGGGGTACTATGAGGTACTGTTTTGAAAGGGACAAGTGTTATTATATCCTAGAGGATCCAATATCGAGTATGCTTGTGTGATTGGAGCTCACAAAGGGAGACTATACAGACTCATGTTTCAGCCTCTTCGAGCTATGGTGGCTCAGACCAGGAGTAGTGCTTTATGTGAGTTGTGGCGCAGGAGGATGGCCCACTTGCACCATGGAGCTTTCAGGATGTTGAGGGAGATGGTTACCAGGTTGCCAGACTTCAGCACTGATCATCATGATGTGTGCAGGGGGCGTTCTTTGGGAAAGTACACCAAGACACCTTTCCAGAGTAGTGATAGTAGAGTTGTAGGTGTCCTTGATTTGATTCATTCTGATGTATGTGGTCCCATGTCTCATTTGTTGGAAAATGTAACTATGTTCGGTCTTGAAAAATGTACTTGAGTCATTATATAATGTACTTGTCAAAGAAGAAAGAAAATAATTTTTATTATTATTATTGTGACTTATCAAAGCATAGGTTTCATGCTTGGGTCACCATGTTTTAGGTCAAAGTCCCCATTTAGGACTTCTAGTATTTATTCTGGGTCTATAGAATTATTGTACATTTAAAGATACCCTTCTTGGGCTTTTGAATCATGTAAATCAGTTTAGTGTTGAGCCAAATATGAATTATGGAACCTCCACACCATGTCAGCCTAAGAGAAGATCAAGTCGGCCTAAGGACCCATTCTACCCCACAAGAATCCTATAAAAGGAAGGACTAAGAATTGTGAAAATATCAATGGGCACAATTTTTCCTGATTTTCATTTAAAGCTTTAGCAAAAGGGAGATAAGTACTGTGATTAATTTTATGTACTTGGACTAATTTCTCAAGCAATAAAATCCTCCTTTCAAGACAGTTTTTCCCTAAAAGGCTGTGGGGTTTTCCGAGGTCACCTTGACTAAAAATAAGTGTCTCTCATGCTTGAATTCTTGCATAAATTTTAATTTAATTATAGCTATTAGGAAATGTGAAAAATAGTAGAAGCACTCTTTAAATGTTTACAATGAATGCAAACTGAAAATTATATCAACATGACAAAACATGTGGGTTGGGTCAAATAAACACTTGCAAAATTGTAAATTGAGGTTGGGGTGCAGATCATTAAATTTCTACAGTTTTTGATGCACCAATACTAATTTTTGTTGTATTGTCAACCCATTAATTTGAAATGGAAAGGCCACTCAAAACATCGTGGAGCTATTTCTTCTTTAGTGCTACCTTGCTAATTTTAAATGTGGGATGTATTTTCATCTTGTAGTGGTAACTTATCAATTTTAAATGTACATGCACAAAAAATATGTCGATGTTATTTCGACACTTGGATCTAACCTATTCTTTTATACTTTTAGGAAATGGTATTATTATGGCATAGAAGATTAAGAAGGCGATATTACTTAGGATTTATTAAAAAATAAGAAGCATATGAATTGAGAAAGGAGAAACAGAGGATGCCAATTATATTGTTAAAATAATTCATGATATAGACCACACTTCGTTCATCATTTTTGTGTAGTCTCAACATGTGGACAAACATTCTTTACCTTTCTAATTGCACTAATCCTACATCCACACAAAAGTGGTTGCATTATTGTATGCACTTATAAAAAAGTATAAGACATTGGGTCAGATCTATTTTTTTACCATTTTTCCTTGAATGAAGATAAATAATGAGAATTATCAGATGTAATTAGTTGTTACAATAACTCGTGAGAGTTTGCTTGCACCTAATAGAAAGATATGCATTTGTATCAAAAAGGGGCATTGATATAAATTAGATTCTCACCAAAAAAATCTCATTGTAAACTTTGTAATAAGCATTTAATTGATATTTTGGCATGTCACATACCTAACCCCCTAAACCCTATTAGGAAGTTGGGATAATCAAATTTTCCTCTTAATTTTCTTTCTTCACATGACTCTAAAGCCACTTACAGGGACGTGGATGTAATCCATTCACTAGAGCTTTCCAACAATTTACTCTTTCTCAACTCCAAGATCTAACCAAGAAGATATGGCCTTTTAAGGTTCCTTGGGATTTCTATCTTTACTTGATTATGCCACTATGCTTACTTGGCACTCCTTCCTATGTGGCACCACACATGATGGATAACATGGCATTGTATGGTTATGCATCAACAAGTGTACAAACAATCATTAGGTTTCACATTTTCCAAAGAAATTTATCGCTCTATGGCTTATTTTGTCCTTAAAAACTATCTCTAGTGTGGTGCATCACATCCTTGACCATTTTCTCTAGTGTGATATTTCACACCATAAATTTTTATGGCACAATGTATTGCATTGGAAAAAAATTTCCTCCTCATATTAAAGGAACCATTTCTCTATTATCACATCATAAGAAAGTTTTCTTTCTAGTGACATATCACACCATAAATTTTTATGGTGTGATATATCACATCACACTATAAATTTTTATGGCGTGATATATCACATCACACCAAGTTTTCTTTCATGTGACAAACATCTTTCATCCTCTATCTCCTCCTCCTTCTTTCTTTCCTTCCTTCTTCTTCTTCTCCTTCCTTCCCTCTTATGCTTTGGCCACAATACATACACAAGAGATCATAAACATAACTCTAGGGTAGCAACTTTGTAAGTTTTGTGTGATACCAAGTGTAGAGTGTAAATGGAGCTTCCATGAACACAAGCGAGACGATCCTATAACAGGGAAATAATAATACTATCCTAAGAGAGACACGCGAGTGAAAGAGAGATACTTGTCAATTAACTTGAAAATTAGTTCACAAGATAAATAACAACCATGAAAGCGTAAACAAAAACCATTCAACAAGATCCATATATAAAACAAAGAAACAATTCATTATCTTTAGTATGTGTTATATCAACATATACCCCAAACTTTTAAAGAATAGTCTTACTACATTCACGATACATGCATGAAAGAATGTTGGCTCGAAGAGCTTCTGATAATTAATGAAATATTCCAAGTACATAGTTACATTGTTGGAACACTAGCTCCAATAGTGGAACATGAAGCTACAACTTGCTTCTCCAAAGAATGATTTTCTCTTCTATGCACCATTAGAGGAAACAAGGCTAAAACTCTCAAAATCCAAGCCCTTTCCTTGAGTTATGAGGACATATTTATAACAAATGACAATGACTCTTGAGTTTCCTCATGACTCTTCAACTTCTATGACCTATGAGCTTCCATATAACTTTTCTCATTCTACATATAACTATTTACATTCGACATGTGTCTCTTGGATTTCATTATATATATAGAAGACAAGTTACAGTGGCTACATAAGGCAAAACTCTAGTGTGACAAAAATACTCTCACATAGGACAAAGAGACAAATAAGTAGCTTTGACATGGAGTTCATTGGTGTTATATGCATTATAGAAATTTTGAGGTCTAAAATGGGTCTCTTAAGGAATATTATAAAATAATAATGGAAATAATAAAATAAGATTAGATTACCTCATCAAGTTTTGGAAGGAAAAAAGAAAAAACTAGTTTTTCAACTTATCTCCCTAAGATTTTACTCAATTTTTTGAGTGGGAGCTCTCGATGGATACAAAATTTATTTTTCATCAAAAGGGTACCCATGTTCCATAGTTTTGATGGATCCTACTACACTAAAAATGTGAAATACATGAAAAAACGTGATTGCAATCACATTTTTTCATGTATCTCACATATTTTGTGGTCCATCAAAACTATGCAACATGGGTACTTCTTAGATGAAAAATTAAATTCCACATCAAACAAGTGCTCCCACTCGAAATTTGAGTTAAATTATAGGGAGATAACTTGAAAATACAAGCTGAAAAAAAAAAAGTATTTTTTTATTTTTATTTTATTTTTAATTTTTTTTACTCCAAAAATGATGAATCATCCCCTCATGGTTGACATCATCATATTGAATCCTATTGGTTCTTATAAAGTTAATTTTTGTTATACATTTTTTTACACCCATTTTTTACCTCAAAATTTCTCTAATGAGTGCCATGCTCTTAACTTTGTTACGTTGACTTTGACTCAAACTGGCAACTCAACTACATATCACATTTTTACCTCCAATGCCTCTGGCAGTATGGATTTGGAGTTGGATTGCACACTATTCCATAGCCAAGACAACTTCATATGGACTTTGGATGGTGCAATTACATACTATAGAATAATGTCCTTGGTGATGTCTAAACCTTCCTAACTTGTTGCTTGCCCAAATTGCTCAATGTATTGTTTTATCTCCTACATAATGACATCCTTTCCTATTATTTCTCCTAATGCACCCACATAAGGCATTCCATGTTTTTGTATTGGAGACATTAAGCCACTATGCAGTCAACCGTAAGCAGCTATGGTGTTGGCCGCTTCTTCTCTAAGACGGGTGTAGTTCTAAATGTGGAGCCTTAACTATATTTTTTCCATCTCGAAAACAATTCTATCATTCTTGACCAACTGCTATGGAACATCCAAATATTTGACACACTACTCATGTGTCAAGTATACTGCTTTGTTTGCAACCTTTAGGAGCTTTAATATTTCCTAAGCTTTCTTTTGTATTTCGATCAGGTGTGCCACCGTCTCATGCAAGAGAATCATCTCATTGTATAATTGTTTCGTAGTGTCCTCCATTGGCCTGAGTTCTTCAAGTATAGCTTACTCAAACTCCACTGTCCTGAGACTATTAGAAGACAACCGTTAATTCTCTGTAGTGAGTTGATCTATTTATTTATTTGTTGCAACTAACTCCTTTCTTAACCGTGCATTCTCACTCATGATATATTCTAATTTATCTTGTGTTGTTGTGGCGAAAGCAATATTGGATGCCATGATTGCTCAGGTGTTTCTTCTACTATTAGCTATTATGCCTTCTCTATGGATATGGAGACTGGATGCTTAGGATCATTTGGGAAGTACCTTCTCCTTTATTACACAATTCTCTTCTTAAATTGGTCAAAGGTAACATTGCATACATCCATGACCCTTTCATTCGGTGGAGGGAAAAATCTCATTTCGGTGAATGGGAGATGACCACCAATAAAAGGAGGCTCTTATGGAGTACCTGGTTCTTCTACAATGGCTTCGATAGCATCCTCTTCCTTTAATTTTTCTTGTATTTCTTGGGTAATATGTTCTTCCTCCAACATCTGTGTGATTTCTTCCTCCTATAGCTTATTTTATTGTTCCTCTTCCATGCTTTTCGTTCCTCTTATGCCTTCCTTATTTGTTCCTCTACTTCTTGTTACTGTCTCAATAGATCATGTTGCTTCTTCTTTTCTTCTTCTTCCTTTTGTAAGCACTCCTTCTCTCTCATATGCTCTTCTTCTTATTGCTTCCTTGCCTATAATCTTCTTTTCTCATCCTCCCTTTTCCTTTTTTGCTACTCAGCTTCAATGTCACCCTTACTCATGGGATCGACCTTAAATTTTCTGCAAGTTTTTGCCACCTGATCATGCTTGATCCACTTTCTAGGTGTTGTAGTAGCCACTTGAGTAGTTGCAATTTGTTGTACCTCTTCCATCTATACTTCCAAAATCTGTCAAACCTAGGAGGGACCTACTTCACGTTCTGGGCAATCCTTTCTCAATGCGTTGTACCAACTCCTAATCTTTTCATCCTATGAGATAGTCATTGGTACATATGCCTAGGTGTATTATATCCCGTCATAATTTTTGATGCGCACCTTTCTAGGTTCATATCTGTGAAAGCTCCTAGTTCCAAAACGAAGGTGCTTTAGTTCTTCAATTTATGTTATTGTTTCCAAGGAGCCTTTTTCCTCCCATGGAGTTGGGCATACAATCCATTGTTTAGCTGATAGGATACTTCTTGCAAGACCACCTTATTGGTTATATATCTTGGCATAACATGAGGATCTATCTGACACCTGAAGCATTTGATGTATGTTCCAGCTGATGCAAAAAACCAATCTGCAATTTCATAAGGTGCCTCCTTCACTTGATCGGTCATGCAAGGAGGATCAACCTCAATTGTCATATGATAAAGGACAAAAAAGAAATTCTCCACCAACTCATCATAGACTCCTCAAAAACTATTCTCTGATAGTACTCTATAATGCCAATAGATAGGTAGATTTTCTCACGAAGTCCAGTTCCATCTCATCCCAGTAAATGCATACTGAGTGTAAATCCCATCTAGAAAATAAGATTACATGTAGAATTATGGTGCTATATTTTCATACAAGGCTTCTTTGGCCTACCCAATGTGATGTTGTAGTTCATAGGAAAGGATATTTTCCCAGTTGAAAACATTTCTTATAGCATCCAAGTTGAGTAGAAATATCCAATTATCCTCAAAGGCTTCTACATTTTTCCAACCATGCAACTTGCAACACATAGCTATGAGCTACTGATATACCTTTCTTAAGGTTCTTTACGCTTGGTGTATGATGGAATCTTGCAGACTCTTAGCACCGGGACTTAATGATTTCCTTAGTGTTGAGAGTTTCCCATGTTGTATAGAACTGAGTATTTGCATACTCATTCGGTCTTATCATATTGTAATAAGAATGCATGTCACTGACATTATACGTGGTAATATCGATATTGTTTTCATTGTGTAGGACTAGATTTGTGTTATCCATGTGAGGTAGGATCCATTCAATGGCTTCTGACATGGAATTACTGGGAATTTGCATGCAACTTTGTGTATTCTGGATCGCTTGATGTTGATGTATACTTCCCTTTCCTCCAGATTCTCAAGGAATTTCTCTTCCATGAAGGTATCCTCAATGTATTTCCATGAGTGTAGAAATTTTGAATAATTTAACACATATTCAACAGAGATTATCCTGATCATGTACTATTGCGGAAAACATACACAATACATAAGCTCCTCTACGTTGATCATCAATATAGCAGCATCAATAACAATAAACATCAAGAGCATTCACACATTAACACAGTATGTATCCCGGGGAAAGCATCTCGCTAAAAACCCCAACTATCTGTATATTAATGATTGAGTCATGTAACATTACACAGCATAATACTTCTCACAAGTATCTCCACCTCTGTTACACACAATACAGCTCAGATCTGAATCAATCTTTGGCTCAAATCTCCTCCGCTGCTTGCCTGCCTCCACTGCTCAATACCTGCATGAGAATGAATGATAATGGCTCAAGCAAACTCGTATTTACTTGGCAAAATCACGTGAGCACAAGCTACAATGTGGGAAAATACGTGCGCAAACTCATTGGCATACTCAATCCCTTGATTGTGCAAGATCTGGTGCACAACTATAGTCACAACTGATAGCAATCTGATTCTCTACCACCTGTCCCTGTTGAACTGAACATGCACTGACATGCAACTGAGTTAACTGATGTATTCATTAGTTGTATTATGAGTTAATAACTTGTGAATTAATTAATAACTAATTCACCCAACTCATCTCTAGTCTATTCGCCAGTTAGACTAAATACAACCAGTTTAACAAAGCTAAACTGAACACAACTCCATCAACTGCACCTCCAGTCCACTAAACTCAACTCACTTGAGTTCTAACTGAAGTCATGCATGCAACAACTCAACTGACTCATAAGAAAAGCGTATTTCCTTCTGACAGCTGCATGTGCCACTTCTGTAGCTCAAACTGAAGTGCTCCAAGAGAATAAGACAAAGTTTATAGTCTAAATATTATTATGAGCTAATAATATTTGACTGTTCTATATTTAGACTGAGCAGTCACTCCGCTGTGGTCTAAAAATAGAAGTCCATCTATTTTTTCCAACTTGATCAATCATCCATAAACACAACCTGCAATCCATAGACATGATCCATATGTCTAAAAATAGACATAGTCTAAAAATAGGCTTGCGCCAAAAATGGCCTGCGGGCCCACTTAGTGAAGGCGACTCTTTTCACTAAGCTCCATCATCTTGTTGCAATCTCAACACTCCCCCTCGACAATATATGGATTATCAGCAACCCCTATCCTGCCTCGGTGGTACTCGAATTTCTCCTGGTGAGAGCCTTCGTCAGAATATCAGCATCCTGATCCTCCGTTGGAATGTACGAAAGTAACATGATCCTCCGCTGCACACAATCTCTGATATGATGGTACCTGATGCCTTTGCTGCCATATACTCGGCCTCTTGAGCTCCCTGCCCAATCTGCATCCATGAAGCCACATAGCTTC
>APFE030314656.1:3168-28789 GCA_000404065.3 Pinus taeda
AACACACATCTGATCCTGTGTTATTTATGAATATAGATCTTTGTTCTTCGATAGTAGTATGTTGCTGTGATTCCACAGGTGCTCTTTGAAGCTAGGCAGACAAAGCAGAAGCAGCAAAGCTCTATCAGGAAGGAGAGGAAATCAAACGCCAGACTAAGGTTGGTCTCCTTGGTCTCCCTCTTGTCTATTTTCATAAGGGAAAATGAAAGTAGAATTTACTTGTTTGTTTCTAAGATAGCCACCCATCTTAGTGGGAATAACAACATCCGAGTGGACACTATTCCTGGTAACACAGAGGAACACGAAGAATTAAAATGTAAAGGTCAAGGTCACGATAAGGATCATTGTCCTGTATTCACAAACTATTTGGTAGGAGGGGGACTGATGCCATTGAGATTGAAGGCACAAGCAGGATCGAGTGCATCTGCCGCTCTCTGGTGTGCAGTTTGTCAGGTAGGCGGAAAGCACACAACAAAAAATTGTCACTTGTTGCAGAAGTATACCCAAACTCCGCAACAACTGTACTCTAATTTCTGTAGATCAGTAGGTCACGATGAGCAGACATGTCGAAGTTATGAATTAATGATGGATAGGACCCTAGATTATCGAACACAGACAGAGATGTGAGGCCTCAACCAGCTACAACAATCCCGTGGGGGGGATTTCAAGGACGAGGTTGAGGACGAGGAGGGATGGGACTAGGACGAGGGCGCGGATAGTTAATCTGCTACAACTGCAGAGGACCCGAGCACTACGCACACAACTGTATGAATCCAACTAGAATATGTTGTTCATATTGCTACTAGTTTGATCATGAAGTGGTAGATTGTCCGACGTTGATCACACAAATGCGCGAGAAAGGGGTACTACAACCTACTCCAAGTCAAAATATCCAAATGATGAGGTCAGAACCACACACAGGAGACCCCAACATGAATATAGTGCTTAGAAGTGGTGAGACTACATGGGAGGATAAGGAAAAGTAACCTGAGGATGATACATGGGTCCACAAGGCCCCTATGAAGGAATCTGAACTTGACTCGGAATGTGCAAAGGAAACAGTTATGGAAGCTAAGAAGAGCTTTAAGTAGTCCTCTATTTCAAGTAGTAAGGATCACGTAGAACTAGGAATGGATCCGTCTATGCTTACTACCTATCTAGAGACATGCATGAAGCTTCTACGAGACAATAAGGCAGTTAAAGGAATCCATGAGCTGATCATTAGGTGCGCAGGACCAGGGGAACCATGCGTAGTTCGAAAGATGGAGAAGCATACTTTGCATACTGGGAGGGAAATGCAGCTGATAGCGGAAATTGGCAAATATGAGATGGATCAGAAAGTCCTCAACCTGATTTCAGACGTGAATGTGTTACCAAACCATACTTGGGAGCGGATGGGCTGACCCATGTTACAGTGGTCTCCTATTCAATTACGGATGGCGAATCAACAAAAGATCATGCCAATGAGAAGACTACAAGGAGTAACTGTGGATATTGACAACGCGAGCACACAGACAGACTTCAAGGTAATAGAGATTGTTGATAACAGTAACCTTTACCTCGTGTTATTAGGGATAGATTGGGCTACGAATATGAATGGAGTCATCAACCTGAAGAAGCAAAACATGATTTTTGAGAAAAAGTCTCTACGCATTGTCGTCCCACTAGATCTAGCTGAAGGAGTGCACTACATTGAACCTGTGTGTGAAGATGACAATGACAATGAGATGGAATGCATTTACCAGATAGCAGCGCAAGATCAGGATCGGTTAAACTTGATTGAAGATGGGAGAATCTCATGGGAGCACGACAATTCCTGCACTTCGGATTCTATGAAGAAATAGAACATTGGCAGAACCGGTTGCATGAGGTATCAATGCTAAATTGCAACAGGATAATTAGATCACTACGGTTTGTAATGATCGAAGCCAAGGAATTACCAACATATGATGGGGAAAAAGGAGGGGATGAACTCTTAAATGAGATTGGGATGTCAGGACCAAAACAACAGCAGTGCAACATGATGGATTAGGCATTGTGTGCGGCCCCTACACAAGGGTGGCAGAAGAACCAACAAAATATTGGGAGCTGGCGTGGACGCAAAAGAAGGACACACTTTCCGGTTCAAAATTCCCAGTGTCAAACATGGGTAAGGAAACTAAGGTAAAGCAGTTTGTGCACCCACCTGTGTTGATGGGTATAGTTGCATGCTGAGTAGGCACAACCCAGGCTAAGATTCAAAATTCAGGACCTTACACAGCATCGGAAATAGGGACGTGCATTTACAAGCCAATGCGAGATCATGAAGAGAGTTTACCAAGTGGGACGATTGGATGGGGACCTGAGCACCCCAGTGGTTCAATGGGCTAATAGGACCATAAGCACAAACTAGAGCATGGAAATGATTTTAACAATGACAAGACAAGAGGAAATCAAGGAGGTAGAGAAGCATCCTTGGACTATGGTTCCCATAGTAGGAAAAGGATGTGGGGACCTGGTTAAAAGAATTAGAAAGCTACAAGAAAACCTTTGGCGCGGAAGCATGAAACTTAGGGAACTCGATGATGAATGGGCATGGCTAAGGAATAAAAGTATGACATTGGATGAAGAAATTTGTGAACTAGAAAATGAAATCGCGCAAGAGGGTCGTGAGAAAATGAGTATGAGAGAACCGAGTCTAGCCAGCACTACTACGTCGTTTGAACAAATTACGACCTTGCTATTATGGTTGCAACCGCACCTTACTAAAAAAGGGAAGGTACTAGCCAAAGGGGGACATGACGCAAAGGTAGGTGAAAGGTGTCAATAGCCCAGGTTAGTAGGACAAGCAAAGCCTCGCACCAAGGCCGCGACCACTGTTGAGTCTTGAAAATGTCATTCATTTCCATTACAATTTCACTATTATGTCCATTATATCACCTCCATTTCACTACTATGTCACCACATTCATCCCACTTTCATTATCATTGGGCCGCATTTATGTTTTTCCAAACTTTATTAATTCTAAGCCTTTTAAGTGAATTTGTGGTTAAAAATTAGAAAATAATGTGCATATGCTTATACCTAACAAAGGGATTGAGATTGTTTACATGTGTAGGTTGAAAGTAGGCTTCTGGAAGACCCTTATGTGGCACTCTAAGGCCAAATTCGAATTTCAGTGGAAAGAATCATGGGATCATGAGGATATGTGTCACATCTCCTAATTATATTGTAACTCTAAGAAGACATGTGTTTTATCAGTTCCTATTTTGATTAGGACTTTAGAGGTAGAGGGAGAGATTCATGGACTCTCATTAATGAGATGGCTTCTCATCTTTTTGTATAAATAGGAGATCTTTCTCCTTCATTTGGGAGTTCTTAAGTCTTAGCTTGTTAGTTCTTAAGCTTGTTCTCAACATGGAAGGAGATGTGAAGTAGATGTCACGGAGCACATTAGAATGTAAGGTAGAATAGATTTCATTTTGTAATTTTGCTTTGATTTCATTATGTCATTTTATTGCTTTCAAGTTTGATAGTTTAGATTTTCCATTCATGCAATTTTAATTCATGAAAGTGTGTTCAACCGATTGATTGTAGATTAGTTTTTATTTACATGCTTTTGCATCAAATAGTGACATGAGATTGGGATCTCTACTGACTTTGTTTTTTTAGCTTTTCAATTTTAGTTATGCTTTGATTTCAGTCTTATTCATTTGCTTTGTTAGTTAGTTTAGATATCAAATCACTCATGTCATTGACGGTTAACTCCAAAAGCCATAGCTAGACTAACTGGCGAGGGATCGAATTATGAATGTTTTGATTTGATTTTAGTTTACTTTTCTGCAATTAGATATTGGTTTGCTCATTTCATTGACGGTTACCTCTGAAATCCATAGCTAGACTAACTAGCGAGGGATCAAAATATGAATCTTGTGATTTGATTTTAGTTTATTTTTCTACAATTAGATATTGGATTGCTCATTTCATTGATGGTTACTTCCGAAAGCCATAGCCAGAATAACTGGTGAGGGATTGAAATATGAATGTTGTGATTTGATTTTAGTTCACTTTTCTGCAATTAAATATTGGATTGCTCATTTCATTGACGGTTACCTTCGAAAGCCATGGTGTGACTAACTGGCGAGGAATCAGATTATGAATGTTGTGATTTGATTTTAGTATTGCTTTTCTACAATTAAATCAGATTTCTCATGTCATTAATGATTATCTCCGAAAGTCATAGCGAGACTCACTGGTGAGGAATCGAACTATGAATGATGTGATTTGATTTTACTTTTATTAGTTTGCAGTTTTTGATTTGTTTGAGTGCAATAACTTAACTTTTATTTTTGTATTTAGACAAGCAATAGAAACAGTGATTTCATGATCAGTATTTCATCTTTTATTTGATTTAAGTAGTTGCATATTGACACTTTTGTTCAAGTACTGATTTGATCAATAGCATGTTTTGAGATCTTTTGAAGTGCTAAGTTTTGGAAGTTACCATTAGGGACACAAACCTTGTCTTGAAATCTCTACCCATACTTGACCTTTAAAAGTATTCTTAAGACCTTAGAATAGGATTTCCATTTGCATTAGACACTTTAAGGAACCAACAAAAACAGAACCCCAAAACAAAATTAAATCTATAAACCAACAAAGTAAGGAAAAGGTTAACTAAGCACATATGGTGCACCACACTTCATCAGTTTACGATACCCGGATTGATAATTTATGTAGAGCAATTTAAGACGTTAAATTGATCAGACATTTTTGGCGCCGTTGTTGGGGAAGTGTAATTAGGAGACCTTATTTCTTACATCTAAAAAAAAAAAAAAAATTATTGAGTATGCTGTCCTCCTGCACTTTGTGTGATCTAGAGGATCAGAAAAAGGATTGTTATGTAAAAAAAAAAAAAAATTATTAATTCTTGAGTATGCTCTCCTCCTGCACTTTGTGTGATCTAGAGGATTAGAAAAAGAATTGTTTTGTTAAAAAAAAAAGAAGGAGACAAAATAAACTTCATCATTTCAATTGATTCAATAAAAAGAAGAAGAAGAAGAAGAAGAAACCCAACTGCTTTGATAGGTTCAAATTGTCCAAAATTGACTGGTTATGGTTTGTAGTGGTCCTCAAAATACTATATCCTGTTTTAATAAGATTTCGCAACTTAGCTGCGGAATCTGCCTGATTCCGCAGCTAGTTGAGAATTCCGCAGCTAGTTTCAAGGTTTAGTAGGTTACAGGCGTCCAATTAAGAAACCAACCACATGGGCATCTCCAGAATTGTCCTAACATGGATCCTATCCTAATTACCCAGCCCAGATTGATAAAAAAAAATCAGCCTAAGACCTCAGTCAAAGTCTTTCTTTTAGCATGTTTTCCTTGAAGTCTTTGCTGCCTGAAATTGAAAATCATTAATCCTTGTTATAAAAATTTACAATTTCAGAGAGAAAAAAAGAAAAACAATCAATGGCTATCTTGAATCCTAGCTTTCACTATGGCTTCAACAAGAAAATATACATCCGTGTTCAAGTTTTGACCTTAAAACGAACCTGCAAAAACATTAAAATAATAATAATAATAATAAAAATAAATAAATAAATAAAAATCTGCAAAAGCCTCCTCTATTTGTTTACCTGACTCTTGTAATCAGCAGTGAAAATCCTTCATACAGCGAGAACATCCCAACTGAGAACATACCTATATGGAGATGTCTACTAACATTTATGAGAACGCAATCATTTTGGAGGAAATTACTAAATAATAAGTGCTTAATTTCTTTAGGAATTTTGCAAGGAAATAAGGGCTCAAGCAGAGGAAAAATTTGACTAAATCTAGGTCATAGCATCTCAGTGAGTGGAGAGATAGGTTATTCAGTTGTAGGTTATGACCAATTGAGAAAAACAATTGTAATACATCTCTATCTTCATATTAATGCAAGTAGGAAAAAGGTTTCTTACAATATTTCTTTCCCTTGGAAAAATATTGTGTGCATGTGTGTTATTTCTCATTGCATGTTTGTGATTGATGTTCTAAATTGTGAATTAAATTTTCCAGAGCAGTAGAGTAGGTTTGTGTCTTGCGATTTTGATTAAAATTTCATGAGAAGCTACAAATCTATGCCATAATTTCTACATGATATGAGAGAAAGATTCACATTGGAACAAGAATTTCGAAATTGTTTCTCATGAGGTTCGAATCTACAATTCAATGTAGTAGGATCTCTTCAGAGTTGGGAGAATGTCCTTCAATGGGCTGAGACTTGAGTATGCCTTGGAAGGAAACTCAGATTTAATTGCATGGATGGGTCACATGGAGGCAATATTGGATGAAAATGGCTTGCTAGAATACATCAAGATAGATGTTGCAAAACCACAAGCATCTAATGCACATAACCTAGCCCAATGGAAGAAATATGTAGCCAATGCGTGGAGAATAATATTGGAGAGAGTACAAGATCACATTGTCTCAAATATACATGGGAAAGAAACTCCACTTGCAATGTGGAAAGCATTGACAAAATTGTTAGAGAATAGTAGTGACCACAAGAAGCTAGCACTCACGGATAAACTTAGAAATATCAATATGTAGAAGAATGACACTATTCCATAGTATTTGAGCATATTTACACAAGTTCATGATGAACTTGGTGGGGTTGATGTTAATGTTGCAAAATATGAATTGGTAAGCCTAGCCCTTTTAGGCCTTCCCGAGAGCTGGCATAGCTACCAAGATTGGGTGAACGAGGGGGAGAAACTGCCAAATTGGGAACACTTATGGTGGTGATTTGGTACAAGAGGAAATAAGGTGTAATACCAAATATGAGACTTCATCCAAGGGTGAGGATGAAGAAAACTTTGCATTGGTTAGAAAGGGAAAGAAGGGAAAAGGGAAGAAATCTAAAACCAAACTAGAATCCGACTAAGGGGAAAGGAGAAATATTTGTCCAAAATTAAATGCTTCAATTTTCATGAATTTAGGAAATATACCACAATTGTCCACACAAAAATTCAAGCAAGAACACCACAGGAGGATTAGTAGGTGAATATTTGGCTTCACAATTCAAGGTTGAATTCACCCCAAGGAAAACTTTAAGAAACCCTCTAAATTTATATGTATAATAAATGGTCGAATCCCCATGGTATATAGAAAAATGTATATACTATTTTTTCATTGATATAATATACATATATAATTTTTTTGCGAATCTTTCACTGAATTATAAAATTTTGTTAAATTCTCGTCGAAATTTTCACCATGTTATATGGTATTGCAAATTCTTGGTTAGTAAAAAAATAGAAAACATTGTAAAATATTGGTGATTGATTGATAATGTATACAAATATATATAATAATAAGAAAATTACTTAGTTAAATTATAATATACTAATTTTCCATATTTTGGAAAAGAAAAACCACGATTAATGTTTCTCTAGATTCTTATTATACACTATTGCAAATCCTTTTGCATATTTTTATCATGTTTTAACACAAATGTCTTATCACATCCCAAGGGGAAACTAGTTGGAAATACACCCCCAAAGGTGTGTGATGTTGAACTAAAGAAATTAATTTTCTCAAAATTATTCTTAAAGCATCTAGCTAACTAAATCATATTTAATATAATTCATATTTTGCAGGTTTCACATGAAAATAGATTATATGAATAGCTATATCAAAAACATGAATATTTTCATCAAATTCTTTTGTTTTCTCATACATCGCTTTTCTAAAAGGTAGATACTTCTCCAATTCCTCGAGTTGAAATAAAACAACAACTTTAAAATATGGTGCTTCCTTGTCATATGTAGGTTTTCGACCTGATTTTTGGATCATAACTATTGTAGTAGTTGTTTCACTTTATTCTACAATTGACAACTCTAATAATGTTGAATTAGTAAACAGTTATTTGAAATCACACAAAATGAAAAATGAAAATGAATGGAAGATAAATATGTATTGAAACTTAATTTCTGACATGATGAAAAAAGAAAGAATGTAATAACACAAACTCATTAAAATACTACAGTTGGTGAGTTAAAAAATATAACACAAATATAAAAAATAGTCTGTGCATGTTCATTACTTTGAAAAATATGTCACAAAACAATCATCATCAAGGGATTTTTCGCTTCAAGAATGGTTGTGCACTAAACAATCTATAATTCTCATCTAATAACATGTGATGTTTTTTTTTGTATTAGAATCAAAGTATAATTGCATTACATCAATGTTAGTCTCATGATAATAGGACTCCTATGATGAACACATAGGATCCTAGCACGTAGCACATTTTTCCCTTCAGTTAACCAAGCAGATATCATTTTCCTTTCTTAAAAAAATTAAGTATTTTAAAACAAAAAATAAAATAAAAATAGTAGATTCTAAAAGGTGAAGATTCTTTTGTGACACCACAAAGTGAAAGGAAAAAAGAAACTTTCCTTAAATAGTCATATATATAAAGAAACTAGTTTATATTTTGTGGCTCAAATTTCTCGTAAAGTCTACATTGTTCTTTATATTATTTAAAGATATTTTCTATCCCTTGGAACCGATTTTCTTCTTTCATGGTTAACTCCTTTCCATTACCTTTATATTCTCTTTTCACTTCATATTTTATTTATTTCTTTTTCCTTGATGATGGGCGGAGTGTCCACTCAAAGATTAAGCATTTCAATTATTGTCAAAGATTAAGCATTTCAAATATTGACACAGTTTATCAACAATGGTTGAAAATGTTGATGATGAAGTAGCCTATGATAGAAAACCTTGTTAACATGATAAAGATGATATGATTCTTTTCAATAGGCTTACTTAGGGATCATGCGAGTTGCCACACGGACATCAAATGATCAAGTAACACCAAGAATGTTGAAGGAAACTATCAAAGTATGAAAATTAATCATTCCAACATATATGAATTGAAATTATTAGAGAAAGTATTCCTTTAGGCATACTTTATATAATCATTTATTTGTTTATGGATGAATTCATGTATGATAATGATACCTAGGTGGGATATAATAAAGGGAGAAGCTTTTTATATGGTAAGATTGTTATGATCCTTTTGATTCAACCACGAATTAATATCTCATGATTGAGTCACATGACAATGAGTTAATGGGAAACATAATCATGTTATGAATTTGTATAACACATGAAAGTGAATGCCAATAGATCTAATGTGTGAGACCATATTTTTTATGGATATGGAAGGATATAATACTACACAAGTGTCTAATTGTCTCCCTTCTTATACTGGTGTTCTAGACTTTAACCTTATTGCAATAGTGAGGAGCACCTATAGAGGAGAGGATTCCTAAGGTAATAATAGAGTAGAGAAGGAAAGTTCCTTGTAGTATTCCTAAGGTGTAGATGGGAGGTGACTAGATGATGTGTTGAGGTGTTGGCTAGACCTTCCAACTAATGGTGGTGGAATACATGGTATAGAAATGTAGCATTTTGATATCAAGCGACAAATATAGATTGAGTAGATGTGATTGGCACATTTGTTCATTGGAATAAATATTTAGTTTCATCTTGTAATGGTAGGTATGTTAAGTAACCCATGTACATTGAATCATAGTTCCATTTCATTTAGTATGATTAACAACTAAAAATGATTGAATTGTTAGTTTGTTAATTTTATTTTGAGAACACCTCATGGATGGTAGTAAATATTGAAAGAAAGGATTGTATGCATAGATACTCACTTTTATTTGGTTGACTGAAAAATTTAGGTTGTAGGTAGAATGGTATCAAATATGAAAATGAGTGTAATTATGTAAGAACAATTAGGTGCTACAACACACAAGGGACAAACACTATGAGAAGGAATCTCATACTTATGAAATATGATATTCCTTATGAATTAGACTTGAAATTTATAAGTTGCATTATTATGAATATATCTAGAGTAATTTTATGTGTATGATACATGGTAGATGATGGCTATTGAAGATGGAAACCCTCAAAGAACGGTCACTGTTACAACAAAGGAACTATGACTGCCACACATTATATATTATTGATGGATGCCTAGTTCCTAGTAGTAAGTTAGTGCTCTCCTTACATGATAAATCCATGACAAGATGGATCACCTAAAGGATCGTTTAGTAGAGAAGGGGACATCTAAGCCTAGAGGGTGAGTGTATCAAGGAGGAGGAAACTTAAAACTTCATGTGGGATGGTGGGGGGCATCTAAGACTAGAGGGTGAGTGTATTGATGAGGAGGAAACTTAAAAGTTCATGTGGGATGGTGGGGGGCATCTAAGACTAGAGGGTGAGTGTATCAATGAGGAGGAAACTTAAAAGTTCATGTGGGATGGTGGGGGGCATCTAAGCCTAGAGGGTGAGTGTATCGATGAGGAGGAAACTTACAAGTTCATGTGGGATGGTGGGGGGCATCTAAGCCTAGAGGGTGAGTGTATCGATGAGGAGGAAACTTACAAGTTCATGTGGGATGGTGGCCAGAATCATGTGGGTGAGTTAGAGGGGATAATGAAATTAATTATTTCCTATGGAAGTCATTATTTGGGTTAGATGCATATCCATAGAGATAGGTATTAAATAAAAAATACATACATATATTTGAATAGATGCTTACATCATGGAATTTAGAAACCTTGTCCATAAGACAAGTGTTTCTTGATAATTGCTATAATATGTATGCTTACATGATTAGTAATGTAGGCATGTGTTGGAATGTTGGAATGTTGAAGTTTGGTGGTATACCAAGATAGTGAATAGGATGAAACTACAAATACAACTGAAGAATGAGCAAAATAAGTGTTGTTAATGAGAATAGAATATTTATGACTATGTTATTCGAAGGGGGATATGATAGAATGTCCTAGTATTGAATCCCATTGATTAACTATACTTAATTATGATTAAATGTTCAATTTTGGTTAGCAAGTATATTTTGAGTACCGTGCTTTATTTACACCACGAGGAAGAAATTTTATGGTACATTGAATAATGTAAGTATTATCTTTCTTGAATTTAATAAAATAATAGCGCTACCTGAGATAGGAGCACATAAAAAAGGGGTTATGATAGCAGGAGATGGGAAAGGTGAGAAGGTACTAGCTGGTTCTAGATGCCTAATAATCCTTAGTTTTCCATTTTTCCGAACTTTACTTTATTTCCTTCATCACCATGTTCCTTACTAAAAATCTAGAAACCTTAACTACCAATCATGGAACACATGTGGTGGTTGTGAAATGTATACCTTCCACAATTATGAAATTTTAAAGACGATATGTACCATTCATTGAGGGAGTGGTAAATCCCTATATTTTTCTCACATTTTATTGAAAAAAAATATGTCCCCCAATAATGGGGGAAATGAGGGGTCTCGTGGGGTGTGGGACGAGGGTGATTTTTTGATTGATTATTCATCATTATCATCCCCCACCCATGTGGATGATGGGACGGGAACACAATGAGATTGAGTAGGAAATTGACTTTGGAGAGAGCAGATGATTCATGTAGTCTTAGAGGTCATGTATGTGAATCGTTTGAGGAAGAAGTAATGATTCATTATTGGTCATTATTGGACTAAGACAAGCAACATAGTATAATACAATGACCACCTAAATGACATAATTAATTTTGGTTCTAAGGTGAATAGAGGAGGAAATTTCAAATTCACATGAATGGTGTGTGACCATTATGGACTCATGCAAAGAATATTTAAGAGAGATGCATGGGGCTAGACACAATAGAGAAGGAAAATCATATGGAAGAGAAGTAGGTTATAAGAGAGAAAGAAATAGAGGGAGAGGTAAATTCATTCTCTCTTAGTTTATGCTAACATGAATGAAAGTAGTTTTAGATTTATTCATTCATACTAGGAGGTTGATAGACTATTTTGAATTCATGTGATGAGAACTACAAAAATATGTATAGATTATGAAAATAGACTAGGAAGAGGTTCAAATGGTTAGAAGATAATTCCTTGGAAAAGAAGCGAATTCTATAGAGGGAAAACATAGAGAGATTAAAAAGTTGGGTTGGAAAGGGATCTAGGAAAGATATCAAGCTATGTGATGGAGAAGCCATGGATAGAATATAAGGAGGAAAGCATAGTGTGGGTTAAATGACCAAGCAAGGAAGCCTTTAAAAATTGAAAAAGGTCAAGAGCTATGTAATTGTTGTTGGAGTTAATGGATAATATCTAGACCCTCTATGCACACATAGAGGCAGATGTCAAAGACTTTTGGGGAAATATTGAGTAGATAAGGAAGGTATTCTCCTTTTTCTATGTAGGGAAAGAATGGGTCACCAAAATAGTTGTGTTGTTCCAAGAAAAAAGATCAGTGGTGAGACAATGGGTTTGGTAATGTTTTGTCCTAAGATAGAATTATTTCCATAAAATTGATCTAATTTTCCTTAGTGGTATCATAGCCTCAATTGGGGTGGCCTAGTATAAAAATAATAAGCACAATAGAGTGTATGGTTGGGTGGAACATTTATCTACCTAAGTTAATGTTGGCCTTCAACTTTCAAATAGATAAGTTTTTCCTTTAGTTTGTTTATTCAATTGATTAATACAATGGACTTTCCTAGAGTATTTTAGTATTTGAATGTTGAATGTTGAATATTGCTATAGGTTTACTATTTCTTCATAATGGGAAAGCAATGTTATATGTGCCAATGTAATTCTTGTAAATGGAATTTTATATGATGGTAATTCTTTTTTACTAAGTATCATTATCTCTATTTATTTTTGGATGAGTGTGCCACTAAACATCCATAACGTTATAGATTGTGATGAACATGCTATGTGAATCGATATTATGGCTATAGGATACCATTAGGGAATAACAAACTATGGATGGAACATATTCTTTCTTTACTAATGTTATGCATGAAATTGGAGGTATATATTCTATCTAATCTACTTAATCATACTCATTTACTTGTAATCAACTTTATTAAAATAAGAACTCACTTGTTATGCACCAAACTAGAGGTAAAACAAATATAGACCATTTTCAATAATTTTTTTGATTAAAATTAATGTAACAAAAATTTAGATATAAAATATAACTGTGTAAGGGAAAATTCCGAAAGACATAGTTCCTCTATACTTTGAAAATAGGCTATTCAGGAAGATTTTGCTTTCTCCAAGTTCTTCTTGAGAATTTTAGATAAAAATCCATATGTACAATGCCTCAAATTCTTATTGAGAGTGATTACAGTGATTGTTTTGTTTGCATGTATGTTTTCATCTGTGGGATATGAGGATCAATTCTTTAATTAAAAACTTAACTCCAGTGCTTGGAACCAACAACAAATTTGCACACACATGGTCAAATCAGTGTACATATACATGTTTGTGTTGGTTTAGATTGGATTTTGATCTTGGAGAGAGGGTATATAGGATTTTTTAGGGGGAGGAAGACAATCTTGTAGCTCCAAGGAAACCTCTTTTACAGTGAAAATTTTGACTAAAAAATTTGCACACAACATATCTAGAAACCTAATAGATTTATGTGTGTGTCTATATATGTATATATATATAGACACACATAGAAACTCACTATAATTTTTCATTGTTTAAATTATATTTTTGAAAGTAAAAAAATGAGCTCAAATGTTTTAGCCATAAAAAAATATTTTTTGCAATTGCTTTATATAATGAATATATAGTATTTTTTTAATCATATATAATATATACATATATAGATATTTTTTCCTCTGAATATTTATCTAGGAATATATTTTCCACATTAAAATGAGTTTATTGTTATTAATACATTTTTCAATACATTTCAATATTAATTAACGCTCCATATTAAAATATTTTATTTATTAGTCACATTGAATATTTTATTATGATCAACATTAAAATAATTTGTTATTTACACTCTCTCCATATACATATGCATGAAGTTGAGATTGAAATAAATTATTGGACATGCATATATATACACACACCACGTGTAATTTTTCATTGTTTAAATTATATTTTTGATTGAATAAAATAATCTGAAAATGGGGCTCTTAGGCTTCTTGTCTAACTTACAAGAACCTCTCCCACTTCCAAAGCTTTAAATTTTCCCAAGTTTATTTGATCAACCAATGTGGAAATAAGAAATGCTTGACAATATGGGTGTATGCTTGTATTTGTTTTCAGCTGATTATTTACTTTAAAATATGTTGTTTGTGATGATATGGGAAGGTACTTAACTGATATATAAATGCATATAATAGTAGTTAAAGCAACACTAAAAACAAACACATAAGGCAACAATATAACATGGAGTTCACCCTGGTATCTTGGGCTACATCTCCTTGAGCTCTAATCAACTCGATTAGGCTCTCAGGGATTATGGCCATAGCTCTTTTACAAGTGCTTCACTTAACTCCAATGTTTTATATGGGAAAATTGGGCTCAGAACACCATCCTATCCCTTGGCTCTTGGAGCTCTTCGGCTTTCTAGCTCTAGCTCTTGGCTCTGGCTGTGGCTCTAACTCTAGCTCTAGCTATGTGGCTCTAGCTTTGGTTCTAGCTCTCAGCTCTTGCTTCTGGCGCTCACTCTGGCTCTTGGCTCTAGCTTCTCTAGGCTCTTTCTTCTGGCCTTTTACATGCCTCCGTGAGTCGCTCGACTTCCAAGCAACTCAAACAACAATATGTTGATGTTATTTGAGCTCTTTGGTTTTTCCACTTGACCTCCGAGTGACTCCCTAGACTCTCTACGCATTCAGCGTCTTTTCGCTCTTCGCTCTTTCCTCTACTGTTCTCTTTGTTCTTGGCTTAAGGCCAATATGTCTCACGACTATTCCAGTCCCTTGTTTCAGCTGTTACAGTGACTGCATCACTTCTTAGGGAAGCGACCACCTATTCCATAACAGATAAGTGTTAGGTTCACCGGAAACACTTGATCATTTGAAAAGGCCATTATTTCCATTTTATTTCAATATTTCCTACGAAACATGAATCTCTGTCAACTCATCGTCCACGTTGGACTTCAAATCTTTACGCGACGTGGCTTATTTCTCCCTTGGGTCCGGTCATCCATTGGGTGCAATCTCTGTCGTTATATCTAGGGCCTCCAGATCCTACGATTATCGTTCTTATCACGCGGTTGACTTTCTCGAATGTTAGCCCACGATGAGAGGTGATTTTCTCTCTCATCCGTCGGACACATGTCATCCAACGTATGGAATCACTGGGTGCTCTGACAAACCTGCTTACCACCCGAAACGCTTCTGATATACCATTGGTTTTCGAGCACGGTACCTATTGTCTGTTTTAACACTTTTCCCACAGTTTCATGGTTCCCCTTGTGACCGAGTGCTTAGGGATTCTCCTTCTCAAGGGGTTTTGCCCAGTGCAAAGCACTTTGTGCTAATTGCGCATCAGAAACAACCTCTATTTTCTGGTCAGAGCCTCCTAACTGCCATTTTTGCGCCATGCATAATCCCCATGGGCCACCGGTCGATGCGCTTTGACCGAAGGTCCTCATTGCTCCGTGCTGGCTGCAAATTATCATTGTTCAGAGGTTATTTCTGATAGGCTTCGACATCCATAAGAATTTAAACTTTGGTATGAGCTTTTTCAGAGTTCAGGTAGCTTTAAGAGAGTTTAAGGATCCAATTTCGGATCATGTATTTCCATTAAAAGAAATTTTGGTCCACCAAAAGACTGATATACTGATCTGAGCAGTAAATGAGAGTAACAACACCCTCTTCTTTCAGCCTCCCTACACTTGCCTTTGCATAGTGCCTCTGAGCCAAAATCTCTAACCACTTCCCTTCTTATATGGGTTGGTCATCTCGGGAAGAAGGATTTTCCTCCTTGACTTTAGGCAAAACTTCTACTGTGAAGTTTATAGAAGGTAGTTTGAGCTTCTTTGCCTTGATCCTTGATCCAAGGTGGCTCAAGCAAATGTGAAGTACATCTGCTCCACAAAAATTTCATTTGTACGTGTTTGAAAATTTTCCAACAACAATAGGCATACAGACAACAATTGCATGGGCTAATTCTTGCTTTAACAAAGAAACATATTTCACATCTTGTGAACCCTTCCATGTCTTACATCTACATACAAATGACAAGCGAATAAAACATGCCTTTACAACAAATGACCCTTCAAGATGAAACACTTCATCCTTATCTCCATTTTAGGAACCAAGTTAACTTCTCCCAAGCCAACGTAACATGTATCTCATGCTCAGGCATGCATTTCATCTTCCACCTTTTGCTTAAGTACAATGTACTTTCGAAGCTGAAATGAACATATTGTGGCAGCAAAAAAGTGAGTTTCCTACTTAACTTATTTCTATTTACCATTTGGTAAGATCCTGCAACTTGCATTTATTCCACAAAGAAATGCAAACAGATGCATCACTAGACATACAGCCTTAATTGGATAAGAATTCTAACCATTTCTTACCAATCCATTTCAAAGGTCCCTCCTTTGTTTGCACATCAGCATCAATATATGAATCATCCTGAACCACATCAATCATGGAATCTTTATTTCCATCCCCGCCATTTTGTTTTTCCACCTTCTCCTTCAGATTTGGTGGAAGCAGTGTTGGATTCAAAGTCCAACACCGTTTAACAAGGTGCCCTTGCTTATGGCAGTAAGTGTAACACACATGCATCCTTTTGAAAGCATGATTTGCCTTGTCCTGTGGACCTTTGGTTGCTTGCTTCTTTTCCTTCAAAAGTTTCCTATATGTGGCCATCCTCTTCCAACATCTAGAAACATAATGGTTATCCAAACCACAAAAGGAACATGCAATTCTTTTTTCATGCTTTACAACATCAAAAGGAATGTGTTTAGAACTAGATTTATACCTGCTTCTTTCACCTTTATTGCCTTCATGAGGAGGTGAAGCAAATGAAGAAGTGGCTCCCTTTGGAAGACCATCACTTTCTTCAAGGCTGTCAGAGTTTCCACAACTCTCTGGTTCAAGTATGTGCTTCTGAACACCTGCATCATGATGTTTCGAGCTATTGCATTCATCTTGAACACAATCCTCACACTTCTGAGGTAGAGGACTTGCAATGAAACTCCTTTTGGGAACTGTTTCAATGGCCTTCATGGCAGCTTTGGAACTCTCTCCATAAGACTGTTCATAGCCAAGACCCAAATACTTAGGCCTTTCCTCAACCATTATTGGCTCAACAATACCTTGTGCATGTTTTCCCAATCCTTTTCCTTCATAGCCCATCTTGGACATTAGCTTGGAACCTATGCCTCTGGTATGTTTTTCAAAAGAACCAATATAAGCATTCTTAGAAGAATTTGAAGACAAAAAGGAACGATTTACCTCTTCTTCAAGCTGATACTTGGCCAAGGCTTCTTTGGCAACAAAGAGTTATGACTCCAACTCATGCATCCTTTTCAGGTTCATACTTGCAATATGAAGTTGCCTCTCCATTTCCTGCAATTTGTCAGAAAGCATATGCTTTTCTTCCTGCACGGAATTCAACTGCTCTCTAAGTATGCTACTCTTCCTTCCATCCTCATACATTTCTCTCACCATATCCAGCATGGTGGAAAAGTATTGCTTCATGTCTCCATTAAAGGAACTTTGGGAGCAAGAATAATTTGAGAACTCACTTGTAGGAGTTGTCATTTTCAAAATGCATAAAGAACTTCAAATAAGATTAATAAGGAGCTTATTCAACAACCTTTTGCAACAAACCTCTTGTGCTTCAAGGGTTGCTTTGAGGTCCTTTGGGATAGAAGAATGCCTTCAACTCTTCTTCCTTCTTGTCTTTCCTGGACTGAGTTATCACTAGCTTTCCCTTCACCTCTGTAAACTCAAACAATAGTCAGTCTGCAACCAAGCATACGATGAGGCAACCAATCCTTGACTTTCCAAACACTTTTCAGAAAAGAAATCTTTGCCATGTCAATCAAGCATTCTGATACAACCTTCTTGGAAGGTGGGGTTAATCAATCTTAAGCTTTGATACCACCTGATCTGAAAATGGGGCTCTTAGGCTTCTTGTCTAACTTACAAGAACCTCTCCCACTTCCAAAGCTTTAAATTTTCCCAAGTCTATTTGATCAACCAATGTGGAAATCAGAAATGCTTGACAATATGGGTGTATGCTTGTATTTGTTTTCAGTTGATTATTTACTTTAAATTTTTTTGTTTGTGCTGATATGGGAAGGTACTTAATTGATATATAAATGCATATAACAATAGTTAAAGCAACACTAAAAACAAACACATAAGGCAACAATATAACATGGAGTTCACCCTGGTATCTTGGGCTACATCTCCTTGAGCTCTAATCAACTTGATTAGGCTCTCTGGGATTATGGCAATAGTTCTTTTACAAGTGCTTCACTTAACTCCAATGTTTTATACGGGAACATTGTGTTCAGAACACCATCCTATCCCTTGGTTTTTGGAGCTCTTCGGCTTTCTAGCTCTGGCTCTTGGCTCTAGCTCTAGCTCTTGCTCTGGTTGTGGCTCTGACTCTAGCTTTGGCTTTGTGGCTCTGGCTCTAGTTCTGGCTCTTAGCTCTCGCTTCTAGCGCTCGCTCTGGCTCTTGGCTCTGGCTTCTCTAAGTTCTTTCTCCCGGCCTTTCACATGCCTCTATGAGTCGCTTGACTTCCAAGCAACTCCAACAACAGTATGCTGCTGTCATTTGAGCTCTGTAGTTTTTCCACTCGACCTCCGAGTGACTCCCCAGACTCTCTGTGCATTCAGTGTCTTTTCGCTCTTCACTCTCTCCTCTACTATTCTCTCTGTTCTTGGCTTAAGGCCAATCTGTCTCATAACTTTTCAAGTCCCTTCTTTCAGCTGTTATAGTCTCTGCATCACCTCACAGGAAAGCGACCACCTATTCTGTAATGGATAAGTGTCAGGTTCACCGGAGACACTCGATTGTTTGAAATGACCGTTATTTCCATTTTATTGCAAGAATTCTCGCGAAACATGATTCTCTCCAACTCATTGTCCACGTCGGACTTCAAATCTTTATGCGCTTAGCTTATTTCTCCCTTGGGTCCGGTCATCCATCGGGTGCAATCTCCGCTATTAGATCTAGGGCCTCCAAATCCTATGGTTATCGCTCTTATCACGCGGTTGAATTACTCGAATGTTAGCCCGCAATGAGAGGCGGTTTTCTCTCTCATCTGCTGGACACGCATCATCCAACATATGGAATCACTTGGTCCTATGATAAACCCGCTTACCACCTGAAACGCTTCCGATATACCGCCGGTTTTGGAGTGCAGGACTTGCTGTTTGTTTTAGCACTTTTCCCACGGTTTCATGGTTCCACTTGTAACCGAGTGCTCGGGGCTTCTCTTTCTTAAGGAGTTTTTCCCATCGCAAAGCATTTTGCGCTAATCCGCATCAATAACAACCTCCGTTTTCTGGTCTAAGCCTCCTAACTGCCATTTTTGCTCCATGCGCAATCCCCATGGGCCATTAGTCAATGCGCTTTGACCGAACGTCGTCGTTGCTCTGTGCTGGCTGCAAATTGTCGTTGTTTAGAGATTATTTCTGATAGGCTTCGACTTCCATAAGAATTTAAACTTCCATATGAGCTTTTTCAAAGTTCGGGTAGCTTTAAGAGAGTTTAAGGATCCAATTTCAGATCATAAAATGGATTCAATGTCTTCAAAACGTTAAATCTCTCACATCTTCATGGCTACCATATACATGATTAGGATGTCAATGATTCTTGATGTCTATGGGCACCTAGTAAATAAAAATTGCAGTACATCTATGCATATTCAATCGCTCAAAATATTCCCTCCATCTTCATCTTACTAGTGAAATTTATTTGAAGTAAATAGTTTCAAATTTATTATTCATTTTCTTAAATTCTCATTTTAATATAACCTTTTTCATTTCAATCTTGAGAGTTTGGATGACAGTCCTTGTTTTGATAATACATATATTTTAAATATATTTGGTTTTTTTTTAATAATATGTCTTCAGACATCCATTCAATTGTGTTCCAACTGAATTTTTCGAACAACTAACACCTTACTATTCCATAAATAACAACAACTACTTTATCAATTCCTAGTAGAAATGTGATTGTTAAAATTTAAAAAAAAAATAGTGAAATTTGATTTTTAATCGGGTGTCTTCCAACAAATGGTCTTCTCGTAGAGTTTTTCAAACTTCCAACACCTTGGTATTCAAATAGTAACAACCGCTTTATCATTTCTTCATAGAAAATTTACATAGAGTGTACATTGAAGATAAAGGGTAAGATTCAAATAGTAAGAGCTACTTTATCAACGTAATTTACATAGTGTGTACATTGAAGATAAAGGGTAAGTAACAAAATAAAAGTTGGAATTCGGGTTGTATTTATTTTGGAATAGATATTTTAAAATTTTTCACAGATGTGGACTTAATGATGGGTGGAAGCTGAAAAGCAAGAATCAAACATCAATTATGTTAATGGGATTGAAAAATAAAAAAATCTATTATCTAAATAATATTTGAAAATGACAAGTATATAAAAGAAAATTAATAATTATATATACCAAAAATCCATTAAATCACAGGCTTACCTGTACTACTGTACAACCCTATACCACTATTCTCAATCTTGACTTATTAATTCAAATTCTACAACTTTGTGAACAACCCTCATATATGGTCATGACTAAACAGATGCAAACTTGGAAGATGGAAAGAACACTATTCAATATTTAAATAGACATGACATAAAAGACTTGAATTTTTAAATAAAAATGAATTATTCTTGAATGACCATTTGTTCCAAAAAATGAGGGTCATTTTCTCAAAATTAATCCCAATATAAAAAAACATTTTTTACATCGAATGGGTAGGGCGAAATAGCTATCATAAATACCTATTCTTGAAAGTTAGGGCGAATAGAAGGTTGTATCTCCTAATTTAAAGGGCTAAATTTAATTTTTTTATCCTCCACCTTTAAATAAGGTGGGCTAACCTTCATACCTAATTTTTTTATAAAATAAATTTGAGGCAATTTGTAACAATGTACTATGATACAAAATATTCGGCCAAAGGTGAAAATTTGCCCCTAAAATTTTCCATGAAGGCATGCATCCTCTTATGGACCTAGCTACCAGTTCTTACATCTTAGGTCAATAGACATACCTCTACAAGTTGGACAATGCCTTCCCTACTCCAAAGTGCCCTACAACCTTGGAAGCGAGATCTCTCTAATCAGCTGCAATCGCTTACCTTTAGGAACACATAAATTATCTAGCCTATAGAGTAACCTATGTTGGAGATGGTAGTCAATTGTGTTGTCACCATTGTGCACATGAATCTGGATTTTCAATTACTAAAACACCTCCTTGAAGTTCTCGTCCTCTTAATGTGCTTCTATGTTTGCATTAATTGCATCAAAGTTCCCAATGTTGTGATCTTTGATGTGGGTGTTCTTCAAAGCATGTCAACCAACTTGTTTATTTTTCCCTTCTTTCACTTGATCACTAAATTAATTTTTTGTAAAACACCATATATTTGTAATGTTTGGTTTGTTATAGCTTACTATGGCCCTGCATATACTATAGTGGTTAATGACATGTGTGGATTATTGTCTCCTTCTTGATCAAATAGTCATTACACTTCTTCACAACTTGTACCAGGGCATAGAGATCCATGTCATATGTAGGGTAGTTAAGAACTACCGCATGAAATACTTCAAATTGGTAGCATACATGTATTCCTCCTTACATCATGACCACTCCCATAACATACCCACTTGCATCTATCTCCACTTTGAAGGGTTGCTACAAGTTTGATAATGCTAGAATTAGTGCTTGGCTAATAGTCTTCTTTAACTCCTTAAAGGCCCTCGGTTGACCCTTTCACCACTAGAAAATATTCCACTTGTTGTTATGGCATGGAGTGGTGTTGCTACTGTTGAAAATGAGGCTATGAATTTCCTCAGGTACCACGCTTCGCTAATGAAAATTTTGACCTTAAAAGCCCATTTCATGATGGCCTCATTTTAGCAGTATCCATCTTAAGATTTTCACCACCTATCACATACCCTAGATACACCAAATATGGTTGTGTAAACTCCCACTTCTTGATATTTTCTAGCGTTTGGTGCTTCTTCAATGTCTCTAACACCCATGTCAAATGTGACATGTGCTCCTCTTGGGTAGCATTGTATACCAATATATCATGCAAATAGATAATAACAAATGAATCTATAAAAGGGCACAATATATAACTCATTGACCTCATAAATATGATTGGGGAATTACACAAGCCAATTGGAATGACTAACCACTCATATAATCCTTGCCTGGTTTTGAAGGAAGTCTTCTAGACATATTCATCTTTGACTCAAACCTAGTGATATCTAGACTTTAAGGCTGACTTGGTGAAGTATTTTTCCTGTTGCAAATTATCCAACATATCATCCATTTTCAGTAAGGAGTACCTATTCTTGAGCACAATTTTATTCAACTCCTTATAATCTATACACATTTTCCAAGTACCATCCTTCGTTGGCACAATGATGATGGGTGACCCACATGGTGATGTACTTTGTCAAATGAAACCTTGTTCTAGTAGTTGTCGCAACTATTTCTTCACCTCACTTGCTTCTATAATAGATTTTATGTATAACCCAATGTTTGGGAATGGGGATTCTAACAATAGTTGGATGTCATGCTCCACTTCCCTCTTAGGTGGTAGCCCTTTAGGGTCCTATAACACATCCCTATATGCTTGTAACAACTCTTTTAGTTGTTGTTTTTGTTTCTTAGTAAACCCCTCTAGGGATGCCCTTTCTCTCTCTTACTCTTCTATTGACTATTTTTTTCTTAAAAATAGTAAAACATACTTCTTGCTATAACTGATCAGTTTCTTAGCTTCGTTGGCACTTATCAACAAAATTTTTGACTTGTCTTTGTGTGTGTTGATGTTGAAAAATTTTCCATCCTTGACGAGGCGATATTGGTTGGATCACTACATGAAGATTAATCTCACATGTACATATAGGGACTTCCAAACAGAACTCTGAATACATAAAGGTGAACTACATATAGATCTACTTGATCAATAAAATCAACATTGATAGCAAATGTGATTTTGCATTTTTTTGTTACCTTTGTTTCTACATTCTTGTCTACCCATCCCAATGGATACGGGCTTAGATGATCACGAACTTTCAATTCTAATTTGTTGACCATATCTACTATAATGAGATTTGTGTGATCTTAAGTAGAATAGAGCATTAATCTTGGTATTTTTAACATATATCTTTATATGGAAGAGTCTAGTTTTTTCGTTCTTTACATGTTGTTGAACGCTACTCAAATTCACCTCCTCATACAAACATTTTTCAACGTGTTTGCTTGAATAAGTGGCCCTGAGATTCTTCTTATTATCATATTTATTTCTTTTCTCTGGCTTAATCTTCTCTTCTCCTTTGTATGACTATCAATGTTACAATGGTTGCTGGGATCTTTGCATTGTTGTGATGTGGTCTGATGGATCCTCCTCTTTCTTGATTACTCATGATGATGGATCTTCCTTCAAGCGATCATGCTTCTTCTGAAGGACCTGCTCTGATACCAATTGTTGGAAATAATACTTGGGAGGGGGGGGGGTGAACCAGTATTAGCAAATCAATAATTTTTCATTTCCATAATCAGATTCATATACGCTACTTCAGTTAAGAGAACCCGCATGTACACACAACTGTGTTTAATGAAACTAGCGTATATTCAACAAACTTGAGATTCAGTTTATTCATCATATGTTGATCTTTAAACAGTGCATCAGAACTTTATTAACCATATAAGCAGTAACCAGGTGCAGTAAAAATAGAATAGATCATCACACATAGAAAACACACATGAACACCAAGATATAAGGTGGAAAACCAATGTGGGTGAAAACCACCTACTGCAATTGTCTTTGTCTTCTTTTAATAATAAGAGAATTATGTTTACAATTTTTGTACTGGCGCAAACTTATACCAGTACGCAGGCTTTTACCTGTAGAATGCTACAACCTTCTCCCATTCTCTAGCTTCTACTAGAAGGGAGCTACAACCCCCTAGCTCTTGTACTAGCTGATATGATTACTAGTACGTAGGTGTTGGCCTACAGAAGGCTACAACCTTTTGTTTTCTTCCAGGGACCATGTTTCATGAATTTTCAGACTGGATCCATCAACAAGATCATTCAATCATCAAATACATCTACATCAACCAGTCTTCTCTTGAACTAACCACAATCGAATCAATCAATCACTCTGATTATTCAGAATGCTGTTACCAGAATACTGTAACCAGAACCCAAGCAATAATCCAGAACACTACAATAACAAACAACAATAACTAAAACATTGATTATAGGTATACACTACTTTCTTATGTCGAACCTGTGTGTATACGCACTTTCCTCAAAGCCAACCAACATATACATCTGCAACTATTAATTCATTATTCTGCAGCTATATCAGACTTCGGTTATACCCAGATCATATCATTTATAGAATAATATATAGTTCAGTATTCAGATCAGAGTATTCATGAGAAAAAACACATAATTATTGTTCACTTTACACCTTAAGATCTTTAGATCTTATCATCCATCAACTGCTAAAGTTCCTCCTTGGTTAAGATCCAACAATGCACCATAACCCAATAACCTGCATACTAGATCTCACTCTTCATCAAATGTTCAATACTTGAGTGCCTTGGTCTAATGATCTTATCCTTTTATAGTTTTAGGCCTTTCTCAATACCATGGACCAAAACCACTTAGGACCAATACCTTGGATCAAAATACCTAGGGTCAATATCTCGGACCTGATACCTTGGATCAATACCACGGATCAAAATACCATGGACCAAATACTTCAGACCAAAAACTTAGTTTTCCAAGGTATACGCGCTTTTCCTTTTGTGAAAGTGCGTGTGTACGTATACGCAACTTGGATACAGTGAACCCGTGTGTATATGCGGCTTGGCCAGAACTTGCGTATACCTCTCTTTTTTCATTCTGTGAAGTCTTATCTAAAACTCTGTGCTATTAACATGCTGCACTGTGATCTATCATCTGAGTGATTTGCCATCAAGGAAAACACTTGTGTCATAATGCCAACAATAACTATGCTACCCCAACAAATCTCCTAACTTTAATGAATAGGAGTTGACCACTTGATGATGACTTCCATCTTCATGGGATATGTTAGCGCTTGGAATTCACCTAGGCTGAGATAGACAAACTCTCAAGGCTACATCAAACCATTTCACCTCGTAGCTAGCCCTACGAGGTATGAGAAGGCTCTCTCGGGTCAGATTCGGTAGATCTTTCAATATGATAAGCTGACCAATTAGGATCAAAGATATTAGGCTAGTAAATTGATAAGGGGGGTTGATTTAAAGATTTTTGGGTTTTTGGTGGCAATTGGAGGGAGTGCAATTCAGGGTGCGGGGATTGAGCACAGTTTTTTGCAGGGGGATCTTTGGGGCAAGGTAGGAGTGAGCGTTGATGCCTTAATCTGAGATGGATGATCAGGGATGATAGAGAAGGAGCTAAAGAGGGCAAACAACCATTTGAATCCTCTCTAGACAGTAGAAAACATAAAATTTGAACAAACTAAAAAGCTGAGCATGTCAAAGCATGAATTCAAACTTTACCATTTCATCTGTCCAAATAGAAGCA